>JAADYU020130659.1:0-11545 GCA_011763375.2 Heteractis magnifica | reverse complement strand
CAAGAACATTTGTCTGTAGTTTTATCCAGTTTTAGTGTTGTGCAACCTTAAATGCACGTTCTTGTAAGGAATATTGCCATGTTTGCATCGAAATGAAATTAAAATTAAACTTATGTTTTTATTTTAGTTTGCCTCAGTTTGTCCATATAATAAAAAGAACATTACACGTTGGCTCGAAGATATGAATTTTATTTTCTTGTGTTAAAAACAATATTTTACTCGCTCGCTGTGCTCGCTCGTAAAATATTGCTTTCACCACTTGAAAATAAAATCCATATCTTCACGCCACTGTGTAATATCCTCTATTTATGTACTTTTAAACCCTTATTCAAGCCTTTAAGTGCTCCTTATCATGAACTGGCAACAACATTTGTATCAAATAACCATGGAGATTTACAGAGTGTTATTGCTAAGCACCAAGAAACTTTTGCAAGGGTAAGTGACTTTTGTCATACCTAGTAAACATAATTATGCATGCTTCAAGACATTGTTATAGATAGTGGCTTCATTTAATAATGATACACTTGTTGCTCTATAAGTACAATAAATGAATGCTGAGATTCTATTATTATCATAGGATAACAATGTGGGACTTGTAAAACAAGTTAGAAGCTCTGTCTACAAAAAGAACATCCTAAGGTTGACAAAGGTAAATAAGATAGAGTGATGCAAAGATATGAGTTATTATGGTGCCTTAATATGCAGCCCTTAAAGTCCTCCCCTGAAAAGTGATTGTAAAGCACATTGAGACAATATGATATGTACTATATAGAGCAGATTTCGTATGACTGTGAAAAAGTTGTGGCACGAACACAGCATGGACACGGTCAAGGCACGGCAAGGAACTTCAAAATTCTAGAAAACATCACGGTCACGGCAAGGCACGCTTACGGCACAGTCATACGAAATCTGCTCTAAGTATCTACCTTGACCTTTACATTTTATTAAATTGGATTTTAATAAAATATTTTAAATTTTAGAATTAAAGCCCAATTTTACTATTACAGCAATCCTTAAGTATGTCATGCAACCATGAAACCCTTCTTTTGTTATTAAATAACACAAAAAGGCAAAAAGGATAATGAAATATGTTTGATGATGATGGGCATATAATGTTACTTGCAATGTTAAATCTTTTTATTAATAAAATGTGGTAATTTGTCCACAGACATTCTTAACCCTTTCATTGACTGACATGGCCAATAGAGTGCAGTTGAATAGCCCAAGAGAGGCAGAACAACACATTCTGCACATGGTAAAAATAACTAGATACACTTGCTTTAAGCATCTTCCTCAAGTATTAATTTGTTCAAGATTAAAGATTAAGATTACATCTAGTTGGACTAAGTATGCACAAGTGGAAGCATTACTGGGAGCCAAATTAAATTAATAAACATTAATGGTTATATTTGTTTCCAACATATTGCTTGTAAAAAAACATGTCTGAACAGTAGTACAGTCCTTTTACAGTAGATTGTGGGCTGTCCCACTTTTCCCTCATTTTTCTATATATTTGAGAGTTTATAGCTATGAGGAATGGAATTTTTAGCTATGGATGCATCGGAATGGAGAGCTTATAGCTATGGACATGCTGGGAATGGAGAGTTTATAGCTATGGACATGCTGGGAATGGAGAGTTTATAGCTATGGACGTGCTGGGAATGGAGAGTTTATAGCTATGGACGTGCTGGGAATGGAGAGTTTATAGCAATGGATGTTCTGGGAATGGAGAGTTTATAGCTATGGATGTTCTGGGAATGGAGAGTTTATAGCTATGGACATGTGGGGAATTGGGACTCATTTCATGCATATTGGACCATTCACCCATTACCTGCTTGTCCATAGCAGCTATAATCTCTTGAATGTATGGAAAATGGAGGGAAAAGTGGGACAGCAAGCAGTCTATTATACTGTAAATAAAGTTGCTTACTTGCTGCACATTGTTGTAATTGCTAATGTCACTGAAGGTAAAGGATTCACAAGTGAAATATTTGATTTTTGAGAACTTATTCATGTGCAGTGTGCAATGTAGCTGCAATGAAATTAACATATTGTTGCTCAATGGCTTTCAGATAGAAGATGGTGAAATTTATGCAACTATAAATCAACGTGATGGAATGGTCTGCTTTCATGACAGCCCTGAAAAATATAACAGTCCAAATATGCTAAAACAGTTGGATGATGAGGTAAAGACCATACTTTTTTCTAACCCAACCCTTAATAAAAAGGAACTCTGAACTGTCGCAAAACCAACATATTATTGACTGTTAGTGACTACTTACCTATGTCATATCAGATGTTACTCACCACTTACCAATGCCTTATCAGCTATTACAGACTACAGACTATTCAATTAGAAAAGGATGTTCAATAGAAAGAGGGTTTTAGTGGGTTTGGTTTGTGATCCATGGACTAGTGTTGTCAGTACTGTATGCTAATTTATCATTGTTACAACAGATACGGCAATACCAACAGCTTGATGAAAAGTTGCAAAATATGGACAGACAACTTGCAGTGAATCCCCAGTTTGTGCAAAAGGTTAGATGAATAATTATTTGTTGGGAGGGCTTATTTCTAGAAGATTCATAAATGATAACAATAACAGAAATGACAATACTCATACCTTCAGAATTTTAACCAGTGTGTCATGAGAACATTGTTAGAGATATATCATTGAGAGTATTTCTTTCTTTCTGGATTTTTTCTGTTTGCAGACTATGAGTAGTCATGCTGATGAAGATGTTGGTATTGGGAGAATGAGAGATGATGTGATGATGTAATATAGCCATAAAAGGCAGTTCAGGAAGAGTAATATAGAAATAGCCCACTCTTGATATTTTAGCTGGGTAATCAGGATCAAGAACAATGACCAGAAACGAGGCTCTGGGAAAAAATAAATTCCCTGCCTAGCCTTGATTACAATATTTTAAAACTGGGCTTTTAACCAACCACCTTGCATTGCCATAATTATTGCAGTATTTGTGGTTTTGTTGAAACTCTAAAAATGCTCTCAGTTTGCAGAGATGTACAATGTAAAAAATGGAATTTATTTCAGTAAAGTATTTACAAGGTTACTAAACTTGAAAAGTCAGGGAAATCTAGAATTTTTTCAAGGTCAGGGAATTTCATTTTTTGTCAGGGAAATTGTGAAAATGTGTCAAAAGTCGGGGAATTTTTGACCCAGAAAATGCAAAGAAAACCTCTTTTAGAAATTGGGGTTTCCTTTGAAATTCTTCCAGAGAGATCCTGGAACTTTATATGACCTTCATGTATTCCGTGAAGTCAGTGAAGAATGGTATTTGGTCAGTAAAAAATCAGTGAATATTATTTTACCAGGATAGTGGGAACCTTGATTTATGAAGTTTTAATGGATACCAATGAGTGGAAAAGCTGTCTCAGTGTTATCAGCTAACAGACTTCTAAGAAAATTCTATCTTGTAGGCCTTATTTAGTGTTAATCCAGATTTCTCAGCTTTATTTAACTTGTCTGAATCAAGAGCCATGGAGGTGATTAAATCTTTTGTTACAGACAATTTTTGTATAGTGGAAAAGTTACTCCAAAATAAGAAGGTAATAGTGAACAATCTGCACCGTACGGTAAGTGGTCGGTAAAGTAACCTTAGTAATAAGTGGTCGGTAAGGTAACGGTAAGTGGTCGGCGAACAGAGTTACCGACCACTTACCGTACGGTGCAGATTGTTCACTATTACGAATGAGGGTTGTCACCATGACAATTTTGAGTGTAATTTTTTAAAGTCTCTCCAGCCTCTAAACTAAGTCGTTGTTTTAAGAGAGTATTCTTGAATCCACGTGGTAAAAGCATACAAGAAAAGAACGAAGAGCAAATAAAATGCATCGTAATAGAAAAGGAATAGAAAAGTAAACGACAGTATATCACTGTACAACCTGATAGGTTTTTCTTTAAAAGGTTTATTATCACTTTCTCATTTCATTCAGTTTAGGGACGAATGTAATTTAGCTTGGTGAGCTCCTTTTCTTTACAGTCCTACTGTAAACTTTCTTGATGAGACGTGAAGCTGTGATGTCACTACTTCTAACTTTTTCTTCTACGCTCGTACTCGGAATCATATACTAAGATCAGTACTATTAATCGACTTGGGGAATACCTTACAAGTGAACCTGAAATAGTCATCGTTAAATCTTAAGAAATTCTGAAGCAATTTCCATGATCCAAATGTAGCTTAAGTTGTCAGAGGACAGTTTGGCTTTAATCCACTTGATACCTTTAGCAGCCACCATTTCCCATTCATCCTTTGTATCTTCGAACTTCACAAACAGAAACGACAATGCCAAGGCTGTTGCCCACACACTTTCCTTGTCGTCTGACAATTCTTTTGGACAAGCTTCTAACAGGTTGTCTAACGTGATATGGAATATGCTGGCCAGCTGTGTGGTTGGTCGCCACGACCCACACGCTCTTTGTAGGGATATTAGAGATAGAGGATTGTGGATGTTAGAAATGATGTCTGTAGGAGTTGATGGTGCGCCATATTGAAGTTTGAAGCCGCGTTCTTCCAGTGTTTTACGCCCTATTATTTTTGATGATTCTCGTTGAGGTATTGGTGGTGGTGCTGTTGGTATTGTTGGAGGTCTCCCTCTATTCATACTGCATAACGCAAAGACTCTGCCACCCCCATCATGGTTTATTTTTGTCATCATGGGAATCTCCATTGCTCTCGAAACTGGCTTATGGCTCTTTTGATCAACCGCTACAAAAGATGTCAACTTAGAGACGATATTAGCGGACTTGCTTAGCTGAATAATAGGAATTTTAACATCATCGCTCATGCATTTAATGTCACCTTCGAATTGATTTTGTTTTTCTTGTATGGTTGCTTTGGCACATAAACGATGCAGCATCACGCTTCTGTCACCCGGGTTACCACGCACCGCACTGAACTTGATTGTGTGCTGAATAACAGAAGATCTATGGCCATCTGTATATCCAGTAAGGGTGGCTGTCCCTTCTATCGCTACAATTTGCCTTCTGTTGTTCTTGTTCTGATCTTTTCTGTTTAAGATTCCAAATACTACAAGACTGTTCCCAGCGAATATGGTTGGACTTGTGGTAGGAATGGTCTGAACTTCCCAGCTTTTAGGAAGAGTCCATGTAACCTTGACATCTTTCACAGCTGGCTGCAGTGCATTTTTTAAAGTCTTTATTACCTTTGAAATAAAAAATAGAGATTATTTAGGGATCGTTCATAATTTATGCAAAAGTGATGGAAGATCACTTAAATCCCATGGTGCCCCTAAGGAGGATTAGATAATTTTTATGGTGCCACATCAAAAAGCCTCCGAGCCCCCCGTCCACAAACACACACACCTCACCCCAAGGCGATAAATAATGACCGATCTCTAACAGCTCGCAATTTGTCGGGAATCGAAAGGGGTCGAACTTCAAGGAAGGCTTTGTTGTTTTGTTTTTATACTGCGAAAGCTGTATCGATTGAGCACGGTCTTGCAGGATCAGCATCGAAAAATAAACTGATATAAAAGAACTCGCTCAATAGAACTGAAACAGATTTTCTAATTAGTTCGTTAAAAAATACCTTAGGTTGCAACCGGTCTCCGGAATAAACAAATTCGGCAATCCCTCTTCCGGCCCTAGCAACCCCCTTGACCAGTGCAGTTGAAGCTCCTTCGCCAATGCCAAAGGTAAAGCACCTGGAGAAGTTAAAGCAAAATCAATAACCTAAGTGACGGATATTCAAATGTCTGCAGTTAGCAGATAAGAGCATCATTGCATGTCTAACCTTGAGTTCACAGCATTTCGTGTCACTAAGTCGATGACTTGCTGTGTGTTACCAACTTCTCCGTCTGTCAAGAGAAACACTTGACGAGGATAACCTTTGATGAGAGGTTGTGAAAACACGTCCTTCAGAGGTCTGAGGATTTCAGTTCCTCCCAAATCTGCCTGCATATACTGGGTATGAGAACAAGCCACATCCACAGTAGAATCACTGTAAACCTCGCTCTTTTGGAACAACTTTTGAAAGGAACTGCCAAAACCAATCACATTGAAGTAACAGCTGTCCGGCAAACTTTTCAAAAATAAGAGAAGTGTTTCCTTAGCACTTCTCATCTTTGCTCCGCTCATGCTTCCGCTTCGGTCCATAACAAATAAGAACTCTCCTCTCTCAAGGCTTGAAGAACTGTCAAATTCAGGAAAGAAATTAAGCATGACTACTGGTTTTGACATAAAATCGTCAAACTCTTTGCCATCTTTTGTCTTGGTAATAACGCCATTCTCTACCAACGCATGGGGCTCAAAAGGCTGAGAACTCAAAATAAGAACTTGTAAATCAACATTAAACTTGTATTCTTCGTTAAGTCGAACTTTGGCTTGTCTGTCGTCCTCTGGGTTAATATAGACTTTGAGTTGATTGCTAGGAGAAGTAATTTCTTGGATTGCAGACGCACACTGCACATCCAGTTCGAAATCAAAAGTATATTTTGTGCTCACTGATGCGACAGTAGGCATTGTGGTGCTAACGCTATACTTGGAATCCATCGCTGGGATATATCTGGGGTTGAGTGCTGATGGTAACAGAAAGACAATTTTTCCTTCTCTCTCTATAACCAGTCCTGCCACAAGCGTAATCTCTATCGTAGCTACCGAGTATGGAGGAAGGTTTCCCACGCTTATCTGGAAGATGTCAGAGTTCTCGTCGCTTTCTTCGAGCAAGTAAGTGCTGTGACCACTGCTGATGGCATCATCGTACGTATCGCGAGCTTCTTGCTTTTCTTGTACCTCAGCTATGATGGTTCTTCCATCGACAGTAGCTTGAAAACCGCAGACGGCAGCATCCTCGTCGATAGGAAGTATGTAGATGGCTTCTATGGGGGTGTTACTGTTGTTTTCATATTCCAACGTTGCTACAACCTCGGATGTATAGCCATGAACTTTCGAACGAATTTGGACACTTTTGAGCGGAACGTTGGAGCCTTCAGATTTGCTTACTAAGCCGAGAGGGGCCATGTCTTTTGTAGTCTGAAACGAACCTATAGAGTATTTCTAATGCATAACCAAGCAATGCAAAGCTTGATTTTGACATGAGCGCTTTTACGTCACAAGTTATGATATGCATGCGATACCATAGATTAGTTATTGACACAGGGTTATATTTACTGACGCTGTTCTTTATTTGCAGAACTGGATTTTACGAAATATATATTCTTTGTTCTTTTTATTCTATTTTGTTAACAAATACTAATCAAAACTGTTAGCTTGTTTAATACTCGTTAGTTTCAAAATCTGTTAATTAAACTTAATTTTTCCCTGGTTTGTTTTGTTTTGTCATATATTGACAAAAGTTGAGTTTTTGTGATTGATGGACTTAAAAGATCGATATCGATTGATGTCTAGAAAATCCGAGGCATTCCTGGTCCCATGGAGACCAAGTAGCCTGAGACTGGTTTGTTTGCGGAGGTGGACATGCGCCGAACGTGGCGGGCTCAGAGATTTGAAAAAGAAGAAGCGTGTGAGTTTGTTCACAGTCGATTATATTATTATTACGTTGATGGACTCCTGATTCGGCCAAAACTAAGGAATATCATTGCGGACCTATAGTAATGTCGAAAGTAACAGCAAAGTTTCATCTCTAAACACAATATGTGATTTTATTTGTGTGGTTGATGGTTACCAGCTACGAGTATTGGCCTGCAATCTTACAACTTCATACCAGCACAAAAATATTATGTTGTGATCCTGAGCAATGAACTCATTATTTGGAGGAAAGGGAGGTCGTGTTCCACCTCCAACGAGAAAGCTTATTATTCGTAAAGCTAATAGTCAGAGAGATTTACGTCCTATCAGTGAACGGGTAAGTGAAACGTCCAGCACAGATTTGTACAAGTACGGTGGGTTATTATAACTTAATATCAGTTTTCTATCCTTTATTTTAGTTATCTTTGGACAAAGTTCTAGGAATAACTTCATCCTCAAATTCTGCCCTAGCATGTAATCCCGTAACTGGTGTTCTTGCATATCCAGCTGGGTAAGTTTTAGATTTGTGGATGTGATGATAAGAGAAGAATGATGGCAGTAGAAAGATGAAGCTCCCAGGAAGCACAACTTTCATTTACCCACACAAAGGTTTTATTTATTCTAATACTAATAGATTTAGTCTAAAAAGAGTGAAAGAGAAATAAGATACTTTAGTTGCACATTTGTGTTTAGTGAAACAAGTCTTGGACGCATTACTAAGATTCATATCGTGAATCCGTGAATCCACAAAAACTGTGAGGTTGTCTGCCATTGTGGACCAGGACCATCTACAGTTCACTTCAAGTTCTGCCAATTAAATTATCGTAAACTGTCCACTCAATTCTTAAGAAGTTTAATTGCATATTTTAGTCTTTAAAACCTTGAGATAAAAAAGTTATACGAAGTAGAAAAACGATGTGATTAAAATATCTAAATAAGCTTTAAAAAAACCTGAATCGTTTGGTGATCACTCCAGATCTACACAGATTTAAGTTAAGTTTTAGATATCTTTAAGGCTTATATTAATTTCCATAACTTGTGCAGTCTTCTGTACCGTAGAAATCACCTTTAATAGTATTCGAAAAATATTTGTATTTTTGCCCCATTTTGTTTGTCCAGCATTCGTAATGTTTTCCTGACAATACGTTTATTCTTAATATTCGTATAAGCATTGCGTTATTTCGTTATCAAATTGATCGGTCATGCACTGTTTTAGTGTTAAACCATTCTTACATCTAGCAGAGGAACTTTGCTAAATCCAAAATGACATGATTATATTTCAATCGTAGGTTAAATTTTGCCAATTCTAATATTTTACTGATTATTCATGATATTAATTATGCAATTCTCATATAATAACGTTTTTCTTACTTTTAAATCTTTGATTAAGCTTATATTTCTAATTTTTCTTGTAGAATAATTTTTAGAATAGTGTTACTTTGACTCCGATAAAATTTTCTTTGTAGCGACACTAAGCTTTAATGTTTACATAGGAATTAGTCTGCAAAAGAACAGAAAATAATCCTTGAAATATCATGTAATTCATGTTCAAGTTTTCACTGATTTCAAGTCTTTTACAGAAGATGCAAAAAAGTTTTACCCTGAAAAATAAAAATAAAAATAATGCTGAGTAAAACAATCTTAGATCGCTTTTAGTACGTTTTGTTTACTTTTTCAAAGTCTGCATTTACAATGTTTACTAAAAAGGGTATTATAAAGAATGTGTATTTCAATATAACAATATATGGTACAGCCAAATCAGATAGGGTTCATTTGAATCATAATGGATTTTAATGTTATTGCAGAACATTTTGACTTTAGTTCAGTCTCTTACAAAATTGTTACTGACACTTGATAGAATCAGAAGCAATGAATCATTAGGTGCTCACTGATGCATTGAGAAGTACTTGACTTCAGCTCTTCTTAGCATTCAATTGCTGGTTTTTTTTTTTTGAAAATGCAATACTAGTAATTTCACCATGCTGTTAATTGATTTTACTATCAACATGAGAATGATTTAATATACATGTATAGCAAAATCAGGGAAACGTCTCCTGAAACAGACACTCTTGAAGCAAAAACCCCCAATTTTTCTAATTAACACAGATGTAACTTAAAATTACAAAATGATATTTGAAAAGTTGAAGAAAAGGGAAAAGTTAGAAAACTTTGTTAAATGTACTAAATTTTGTTGGTTTAAATTGTTGTCAAATTGAACAACAACTGCATTAAGTCTCTAAATATTTAATACTGTGACCAGAAACAATCACCATGAAGTTCATGAATGAAGACATACATGTTTGGTCATTGTTGAAATAAATATAAAGAATGAAGAACTGAAAGATAAAAAATGATATTTATTTATTTTGTCTAGGTGCATTGTGGTGCTTTTCAACCCAAGAAGACACAAGCAAGATTTTATTCACAATGTTTCCAGGTATAGTGTAATGAGCCCAAAAATTTAGATTCTTGCCTTTTCTTTTTTGTCACAATAGTTTTTGATTGGTTATTGTCAGTAAACTGTAAAATTTTGTCAGTTAACAAACATAAGACACAAACTTTTGATAGAAAAGAAATAGTCACAGGTAACACATTTGATCTCAAATAATGTTTGTATTGTTTTGTTTACGCAGGAAATGTATTACTGCTGTAACATTTTCAAAGGATGGCAAGTTCTTGGCTACTGGAGAGGTACAACTATAGAGACTTTTAAGTATTTAAATGACAGGCAGCCAGGATATCCTACCTAGGATTTGTCAATGATTGAATCTTTTTTACAGTCAAACCAGCTCAAGTGTACCCCTCTAGATTCCATTAATGATTTCATTATTTGAGTATTGAGTTGATTATTCAAACTTCAAAATTAATTCTCTACTCAATTTTGATATTGAAAATGCACACAAACTTTGTGTGGCCTTTCTGTGGAGTTTTTCTACCTATTCATGGCACTCATTAAAGAATCCAATCAAAATTTGACTAATAAAATCAACAATGAAATCATTAATGGAATCTAGAGGGGTATGCTTGAGCCTGTTTGACTGTCCAGTAGGGTTGTGAGGTTAAAAATTTTGCAAGCTAGATGGCAATTAGCCAGTCTGCATGCAAAGTTCACATCTTGAAGCTCAAAACATAAGTTCTTACTGCTACAGAACTTCAGTCTTTGGTACATGATGTGAAGTATAAAGAAAATGTTTGGCTCCCTCCTGTTTTCAAGCGGCCTCACTGCACATTTTTGAACAGCCATTAAACCAACTTTCCTTTGCTGGGTTACTATGAAATTAACAATTTTACCTAGACTGAAGTTTATAATAATGTAAATTTTTAAAACATCAATTTTAAGATAGTGGCATAATTCAAGAAGGTATCCGGTCATCTCGCCCCCTTGCCATCTTGCCCCCTGATGTGTCATCTCGCCCACTTGCCATCTTGCCCCCTGATGTGTCATCTCGCCCCCTTGTATGTGCCATCTCGCCCCCAATGTATTGCAGTCTCTTAAAAAGGTAGTATTTCGTCTTTATTGTAACTTTAAACAGTTTGAACAAGATAAACATTACTAAACACCGGCGAAATGTATGTCATTAGCGTGAATCGCGATCGACTGAGCTCTCCATTGCGAGCAACGATGTCTGATATCCGTTGTTCGATCGTTGTTGTTATGTCCCTTCATAACTCGAAAACTACTTTCAATTTAACCGATTACTTTCTTGACCTCAATCTTCTACAATAATATTTTAAAAATTTATTTGTCTCTCGACTTACCTAAAAAGATTTTTTTAAATTTCTAGTCGTCGCTCTTTCACACCTCGCCTCCTTGGCGTCCAAACACTTGCACATGCATGCGTACCTAGTGTGCGACTGACTCGTGATTGTGCGATTCTTGTCAGTAATTCCACACATTACTTTCACTTCGGACATCTCTTACGGGTTTTTCGTCTTTTATTAAAGTTAGGTAAAAACGTATGTACCTTTGGATGAGAATGATTTTACTGCTGTCAAAAAACAGATTCAACTTTACTAGTAATCAACAAGCAAATT
>JAADYU020130437.1:0-11553 GCA_011763375.2 Heteractis magnifica | reverse complement strand
TATGTTAATATTTTAACATGTTCATCATAAAAGAACAATTCCCAATAGAATGTCACGTGGTCTGAAATGGGCAATTTCCATACGAAGCTAAAGAGGTCTATTAGCCTTAAATACCACCAACATGGCCACGATGATGTCACGTACGAACGAAGATTTTTTGGTAACTTTATACAATCCCAAGAGCAAGAGTATCTAAAGCAATACAATACTTTTGACTCCCCCCTCCCTTCCCCAAGTCGATTTTATTATCTGTAGAACTATCCACAATGCTTCGAGAGCCATACTGCCATTTAAACGAAAAGTAGTAGTAGTAGAGAGCATGCGCAGAAGGGCTGTATTTCAAGAAGAAAACGCTGAATATCTGTACAAGTGCATGATAGGGGGTCTTAACCAAGTAAAAGATATTATCCTAAAATTCGATAATTAAGGATTCTTTTACAAATCCCATTTTAAAAATTTAAGATAAAATTCATATTTTTTTATTATGAGCGTCAAAGTTTCTCTACTTAATGACACCACTCGAAAGGAATTTATTTGTCAAGTAAGGTGAAGCGAGAATCCAGTTATTAGAAAGTTTTAACTGCATTGAGCACGTTGACTTATTATGAAACGTAAACAGAAAAATTCTAAACGAAAACCTAAAGCTAAAGCGAAGTCCAAAAGTGTTAGAAAAATGTGTGTTTCGCGCCTTGACGTAGAGAAAACAAATCATCTGAGAGTTGATAAAGGAAAATGTGAAGATAACATTAAATCGTCCAGCGTGGTGCCTCTTCCTAGAATAAACAAAAAGCCTGAGAAGACAAACGAAAAGCCGCGTACTTTCGAGGAACAAAAGGTTGGTCCAAATGATCGTCTTATTTTACCTCGTTTAAAACAAGATGGTATGGGCATGTGGCTGAAACAGGAAAAAATGGAACAAACAGGAAACGATATGACTTTAGTTGATGAGAGTGTAGCGCAAGGATCTTGTATTTCAGGGAATGTCATAAAACCATCTTCAAATGTTTCTCTAAAAATATCTAAATCATCAAAAGGGATTAAAAATGAGAACAAAATTGTGATTGAAATAAAGGTGAATGGTGAACGGGCTTTGAAGAAAACATCACAAGAATGTATTCCAGTGTTGGATGGGACTGGCGAAGAACTCGAAATTCTGGAATCTGGACTGGACTTTAAGGATTGTGAAGTGTCTGGCGCAAAGCCTGCGTTAAAGCTCCCAAGAATAATCAATCACCAAAAAATAAAGGGAGATGAGGTGAAGGGTCATTCAACAGATGGTTTAAGGCAAAATTTGAAATCATTTTCGCCAGAAAACGAGAAGCAGGAATTTGGATTGAACAAAGATGACGTAACTACGTGGGAGGACTTTCAGGATTCCTATCCTGACGAACAAGAAGTCATATTTGAAGAAATACCGGAATCTGGATCGGGTAAACTCCACGCAAATCAACAACATCGCAAAACTAAATTAAAGACAAAACTTACTACTAAATCAACTAGAAAAATTAAGCCATTTTCAGATAAGGAACTCTCAGAATCTGGATTACCAGAAGTCCAGCCGGATCAAAAACGCTTAGTAATGACAAAGGAATTCATTTTGGAAGGCCTTGACATTGGTAACCAAGGCAAAAAAGCCTACCGAAAGCCAAAAGCATTAGGTTTAACAATTCGTAGACCCAAACCAAGACGCAGAGAGAATGGCGATAATTATGGTATACATGGATGCAAATTATCAGGGAATGCCATAGACGTGGATGAGTATGTGATAGCAATGGTCAGGCTGTACAACTGTCATGATGACGTCACACTTGACAAGGTAGAAGAGTATCCCTTGATGCTATGCCAAGGTTCTTAGCTGTCAGCTGCACGTTTGTAGAATAGCCCATTCAGGATGGATTAGTGTATCCAATAAAATGTTTTTCGAACAATTCTGGAATAGCCAGTTTTAATTCATGTTTTTTCTACCTTGAGCTTCGTCAGAACTCAAGAATTAGCTATAGACTACAAATTGTCAGATTTTAAACTACAATGGCTGGAACAAAATATCTACCTACTTGAAGATTTACTTCTAATGAACTAATTAATAATCTTTTAAGGGTAAGGAAGTAGCGCAGGGAGCTACCTTTGTTTCTGTTAGAGTGTTGGCTCGTTGGCATCCAGTAGTCCTGTTCTCCGCCTATTCCAATCTGGATTTTCTTGTAGTTTTGAAGACCTTCCCTAACAATGATAGCCTGTGACAGCCGCTTCCCACCCTGTCACAGGCTATAACAATGATGGAAGAACGCCAACCAAAAGGTCAAGTTTAACATAACACTCCACAATGGAAATCCCTAGCTATCTTGTCAGTGAAGAAAAGGTCAGCAAAATATAACAACTGATGTTAAGACAAAGATGACTTTAAAGCCATGATTTAGCTTAGGACCATGGTATTCTTATTTGATCGAGTGTTTTAAGAGTCTGAATGCACGTGCTGGTGTGTCATGCGCTTGTGCATGGTTTTTAAGTAAAGGTTTTTAGGAAGAGGATGTGATGTGATGAATATGGAATGGGAGTGGACCCCGGCGTTAGATCGGAACTAGATTAGTTAAAGACGACCTATTTTAGTGAATTCATCATTTTTACATTAACACGAAAAAAACAAGACTTATGGCCACCAAACCTTATATACGATCATTAAAAAGCCAACCATACGTTCTATTTTATCAACGAGCAAAGGTTTTATGAAGACATAAGGATCTCTTTTACATCTAGGTCACTTCAGGCGGTTATTCTCTAATCAATAGTAACATGACATTTAATTAGTCTACAAAAGGTATTGATTGATGGGATCACATGAATGCACACGTATTACAGAGAGGGGCAACATAAATAGTTAACACTTGGTGGATTTGAGTAAACAAACGAACTTGGTGATAGTCAGGCCTACAACCCTCATCTTCAAATCGGGCACTGTGATTGAAGTTCCTAACTGGTGCACACAGTATCGAAGCATTATACTTGGATATAGAATATTTTATAGCCAAGAAATAAATTTCTGGAGAAAATATCGTGATGCCGGATCTGGTGTTAATCTGCCTTCAGTGACTGCCGGCTGGAATCGTTTCGTTAAGCCTTAGCAGGACGCTTCTTTTATCTTAAAAGATAGTACAGCTCCTTTCAGCATCTTCTAAAGATCACGGTAGTCTAAAGTCAAGGTTGTTCTAGTCCTAGATGGAAGCGTTTGGATCGATGTGATAACTGAAATCAAAAGTATTCAACGCTGGCTCTAGAGGAATCTTAAAGCTTACATTGTAAGTTTGCTTTGTTGTTGTAATTATACTGAAATGGACGCGACTATGCATTTTACATTCACAGTGACTGTAAGTATATATACCGAATGAATTTGTACATTTACACAGGCAACATACGTAGAATTTCAGTCTAGCTTCAGATTTGTATTTGATTTTTATCTAAAAGTAAAGAGTGTCTACTGAACTTTGGACCTCGTAAAATTTACTACGTGATCGCCAGGATAAAGTAAGGGACTTAATACTCTTCTTCGCAGTAGTTATTAATTAGTATCGGTCAAATTTCCCTCCCCGGCTGCTCACTCGAGCCAAGCATTCCTTTCCCGAGAATCGACCAATGAGACGCAGCTTTCCATTTTCTGGAAAACTGGACTTTGACCTTGCCAGATATTTCGTTTGAATCGGCCGCTATTCGCTGATTCAGTTTTTTCGATCACTGAGGGATAATTTCTACCCTGGTCCCAGAGCTTCTCTCTCTCTCTCTCTAGACAGGATAATTCGGCGCGAAGCGCCGACGACGAGCTGCGAAGCAGCGAGCAGTCGAGAGAACCTCTGGTAACGACCGTTGAGAACCTCGCTTTCGTGCCATCAGCTATTGATCGTCGCAATTTGATTGGCTAGCTATTTTAATCACCATAGTAGAGATATGATTGGCCAGCGTGAGAATTTTCAACTCGCTACTACGAAGGAACATAGGCTTTCCGCACTGAAAATTCGTACCTTGGATAGGGTGGTTGGGTCGGGAATTTGAAACCAAAACGCATATTTGGAATTCCTTTGAGTACCCCTAGTGTCCGGATTATGAGAAGAACTCCGAATCAAGTAATTCGCGTTCGATTTTCTCGCAGACCGTTAAATGGAATGACCCAAAACCTTGGCACATCACAGATGAATAATCCTTCTTTGATCTGTTGAAATTTCATGCGAAAAGATTTCGCGGAAGGCAAAAAATTCTTGGTTCGAATACGAGTTAGTGTGCGATCTGGAGGCCGAAGCTGCCTGCCTTGTCTCATTTTCCACTAGGTAGAGCGAGTCAGACTAACCGCCGAACTTTGAAAGCCCCAAACCAGCGTTTTTGAGGCTTTTTGGCAGAAAAAACACTTCAAAATAAGTGATAAACTATTAATCTTTATTTGGAAGTAAAAATATTTTCAAGACTGGCTACTAAGGACCGATTTTAGGAGCAATATTTGAACTACGTCGAGTAACGGCTATATCTGTGCCACAGGGATCCCAAACCCTATAAATCCCAAACCACTAATGCATAGGGTGGTAAGCCTGTGTCTCAATCTACCGATGGGCATGATTGGCTCACACTTTAGAGGGCCGGCAACTCAGGCTATTAGTGGGAAGGGAAATTTAACCGATACTAATAACGGATGCAAAGGAGACCATCAATACCGGCGATCACTGAAATGATGTCAAAAACTAGTACTAGTATTTAGGAGTGCGCACGTTTAATAAAGCATTCACTTTTTTTTAAACAGATACAAGACAGCGAAACATTTGGTGATAGTTGGATTCTTGTATATCTTCTTAAGGGTACATGTCTTCTTTAGCAATCTAGCAGAGTAAGAAGAGGCTACCAGTATCACTATGTATCTTTTTATCGAGGACCACTGTATCAATTCTTCAACGCCGGCTTCCCTCTCCTTCGCGACCGCTGGCGTAACAAGTCTTCTTTGTCTAATCACCGTACCAGGCAACCTTCTGGTGGTACTCGCTGTCTTTATAGACCCAAACAAAGAACTCCGCTCTCCATTTAATTATTTTGTTGCTAACCTCGCAATGGCTGACCTTCTGGTTGGGATTGTCACGGAACCGGTAGCCGCCATCTATCACATAGAGGATGGCTTAGGACTAAGAGACGCCAGGTCACCAGAAATACACATGCCGTTTTTCATCTCCTGTACTGCGTCGATTCTAAGCCTTCTTGCTCTGACTTTAGACCGTTACGTCGCTATTACGTCACCTTTCAAATATAAAACGCGTCTGAATCCCGGAAGAGCGGCCATTTTGTGTGGTGGAGTGTGGATCGTGTCCTTGGCATTCCCATTCCTGTATTTCCACATTGGTTACATACCATATGCTTTCTTATTTGCTAATACTGCTATACTGTTGACTTTTATAGTGTTGTTATTCGCATATATTCGGATTTATAAAATCTTCCGAGATCAAGTGAAGGCGTGGGATAAATTGCATGCTGGGACGGAGGAGAATCGCCGTAAGAAACAAGCCGTTCGATGGGAACAAAAAATAACCAAGACATTCCTCATAATGCTGTCTCTCTTTGTGCTCTGTTACATGAGCGCATGCGCGTTCATCTATTTGCTGAACTTGTGTGACGTTTGTAGTTGCCTAGTGATCGAGGTGTCACGCAATCTTCAGTTCCTGTTGATTCTGTCCAATTCCTGTATGAATCCGTTTGTCTATTCGTGGCGTTTAAGGAACTACAGAAGAGCGTTTCTTTACGTCATCACGTTTGGACGCAAGGGAATAAGTGAAGCGGCCAAACTACGTGAGATAGAACTCAAAAGCTTTAGAAAGTCTTCTTTAAAGACTTCTAGTTTAAGAGAAAGACGGGAAAGTCTAAGACCTAAACTTGTAAATGCACTTATGTAAAGAAACTTGGACTGAGATCTAAACTAGTTTATACGATAGTATTTGCTATGGAGGATATAACGGAAAGTGTGTTAATTGTTAGCGAGCAGTCGTTATTCAGAAAGAGGGAGACTCAGCAGGAAATGGTACGCCTGATAGGGAAATCACTAATTTTCACTTAAGAAAAAAGAGGTGTAAATTATTCAGGTTGTATTTTTATTAAGATCTCCATCACACCTAGGATTGCCAAATTATAAAAGTTTATAAAACAACTACGATATAATGCACGCTCTGATTGGCTAAAAACCGTGTGATATAAGAGCTTGAAAGCATGATTTCTATACTTCTCATTTTATTTTATAAAAGCTTTATAAAACGCTTTTTTCATATTCTATGCTCTTTCATCGCCTATTGGGCTCGCGGTCCCAAAACTTTTCTCGTGTTTTTCCAACATTCCGCATAGAACATAGAAAAACGTTTTATAAAGCTTAGTGAAAATTATACTTCCAATTGACTTCCCATCCCAAGAAAGTTATTTATCGAAAATATAGTATGTCAGCTTTTACCAAGAGGTTCTACAGCAATTTTGTGTGGGAAACCTTTTTTTTTTTTGTAGGAAGTAATCAGTTTCCTGACTGCGTCATTATAAGTAATGTTAACTGATTTTCATTTTCAAATAAGCTTTAATGTTGTGTAATATTTTACTATGTACCGCACCAGAGAGAATATATTTTCCTGCAACTTGCAGGTTTCTTTATATGGGTTTTCAGCTTTCGTACTGTCACGTTTCCTGATCCATACCCGTCATGGACAATTACCCAACCCCACCCCTCACAAATCTTTGGGAGTAATGTTATGTTTAAGTATTGTCTTAACTTGCCCTCCCTCTCATGCCCAAAGGGAGCTTTCTACAAAAAATCTTTTAAGGCAAACCACAAGTTTCTACTTAATTCCTCTAATTTCGTTTGAATTATTTCTTCTTTGAACGCTTTTTATTCATTCCTTGAAAAAACTCTTATTATTCTCTCGTTTTGTACTCCAAGTTGTGCAGCAAAACCCTTAAGTAAACCTTTTTATATTGATTTCCTGTCAAAAGATTATCACACGATTCCACAATAGATTTCTGTTCTTATCCGTTGTGACGATGACGTATTGTCCTACTGCCAAAACTCACAAAAAAATTCAATTAGTGTTCATTAACGAATCCTACTCGAGTGAACATCAAAGAAAACAAACTTCTTGGAGGCTTGTTAAAACTTGTATTATTTCAATAGACTCTTCCGGTTGTTTTCCACTCGCTAACGTTTGTGAATAATATTCTACTTTGACATATTTTATTAAAGAAATAAGTTTTGAGTTGTAGTTTACATTTCTCTATCTTTTGGCCGGAGAGTTGTTTGAATAAAGATTAGTAAATATCTGTTGTCTAGGCTATGGATTATTACAATGCTAACAATTCTAGTTCTTGTCGTAGTTGTCAGTTATTGAATTTATTAAGATTTTTAGCAAATTCTGGGACATTTTGGTGCAATACTGTCGTTGCGTTTCTTTGACTGAACACATGGAACTTCTCTTTTTAAGCATTTTAGTTTGCAGATACGCTAAAAAGGTTAAGAAGAAGATTTAAAGTCATCGTATTCTCGAATATTGATATCATAACAGTATAGAAGCAATGTAACACCATAAACTATTTATCATGCTTGTTCAAGAACTAATCTTATTAAACTACCAAAACCAGCTTTTTGGGAAAAGTCAACAACTCCTAATCATTCCATCACAGAAAGTGTCACTAAGAGATGATCGTTTTTAACTTAGCTCAAAAAACATCGCAGCTCTTGTCGCCTCAGGATGGCTCGCCTAACGACTTGTTAAGCCCTTTGTTTTCATTGAACTAATAATGATAAAAGCGTTTGCAATAATAAACCAAAGAAGACGAGGAGGAGGGAACGAAGCTCCTGCATCCTATAAAGAACTACAAAGCATTATTGCCAAGGTTTTGTTATTTGTCAATACATAACTGTTCCTGAGGCGTTAGTGGTTTAGCGGGAGGAGTTTTCTAATTATTGTGGTTGCATTATCATTTTGTTGGCTGAATTCTTTAAAACCAATACCTGAAATTATGCACAGTTTATTACTGTTCTAGTCCGTTCATGACGCAATGCTTGACCACTGAAGATGTGACATTGACAATGGTTTAGAGGTCACAAGGTGTAAAATCAACAGTGAGTTGCTAATATCTGGGAAGAGCTTTGGAAAGCAGGGCTACGAGCTGACATACAAAAGAACCTCCGTTGGCTTCTGCGAAGGATAATTTTTTGAAGTTGTAGGTGACTCCAGATTCCAATCGAGTCAAGTATTTGTGCGATAAAACAAGTCCTTAAAGATTCTTGAAGACTAGGAGCCATCACGAACAAACGTTAAAGTTGTAACTCTACATTTAGTTGCTTGAAAGTTTTTCCTCCAGATTTTTTCCTTTATGTAAAGGAATACCAGGTACGTCAAATATTTTCGGATTTGTATCGGTGTCTTTAAAAAAAAAAGGTCACATTCAGTTGGGATATACGTTGGCTAAGATTCCTTTACTATATAAAACATTCTCAGACGATAACTGTATTACTGGCGCCAGGTTACTTGACTTATCAAAGTATTCTACAAGATCAAGCGATATTGACGTAAACATTAGAAAAGAAAAAGTACAGAACGACTAACTGGGAATATTACATACGAGACTAATGTGATGGCAAAGGTGAACGTTCCTGAAACAGCAAGTTAATGTACTGCGAATTTCTGGGATTCCTTCGACGAGACTGTCTTTCGACGATAGGTGTCTTCGTTTGATTAGATGGTCGCGGTCCTTCATAATAATAACTCGAATAATGGCCTCTTTGTCGATGCTGGAGGTAAAAATATGTATATATAATATATGAGAGATGCATTCATAGAAGATGCTTTGCAATGCTATACACCAGATGTCTACAGATGTACACTTTAGCCAAACAACAAGTTTATTGATGCTATTCCAAGGACACATTTATTGAACTAGGAACAGTACTGTCTGATGATTCCAGTGACAGTTTTTGAGAGCTGAAAGCTGCTGATTCCTTTATATTTGTTTCGATAGCTTCGTGAGACACACTTGGTTGAATAATTAAAAGTGAAAACATTCGAGAATTTTACGGAAAACAGCTGAAAAAATACAAAATAATTGATTGGTCTGAACATATTCTGGTGGTGACATCCATATAAATACATCCGAGAAGCAACACACGGAGAGGTAATGCTGTTTAATTTAACCAGGTCAACAAGGCAATTGAAAATATATTTACTGAGAGAATTCCGGTTCATGAGAAAACCTTTGGAATCAAGACAAATCTTTATGTGACATCTATTTATTGGATTATCGTGGAATAAACCGGCTGATACTAAATACTACGCATTATGCCCAAGAGGGGGATTAAGAAACGTGTACTGAACAAAGTGAGTGCTTTATTTTCAATACGTGCAGGGGCTAAGCGTCGGCTCGCGATTAGTGGAGAACACAAGGAACCGGATTGCAACCCACCCAAAGAGACTGATAAAAACACGATGCATGGAGTAATGCCTTCCCTAGCTCCTGTGAACAAACCCAGAGGAATTCGCTTCAGCAGGCGTGCTGTACAGAGGTCAAAGTATTTGAGAGAAAAGTTTGGTGTTCGTAAGACAGTGATGGGCTTTAGTCCTCGAGTTGGCTCGATCACCGAAGAAGACGAGAGCGAGATTACTCTCTGGATGTTGGCTGAAAATGCGGAGAATGTTATCGCTGATAGCATGGCTTGGCTTAGGAACTCAGAGGATGGTGATGAGAATATTGTCATGGATCAGGAAAGTCACGAAAAAATACTTCAAATGTGGATTGAAAATAATTCTTTCGATAACTTATGTGTTGATGATGCTGATGTTGGCTGTGATGATGCAGATGCTGACAGTGATGATGCTGATGATCGTAGTGACGATACCGATGACGAAAAAGATGCAAGCAGCGATGAGAATCATGATATTGTAGAAAATAATAAAGACGATCAAGACAGTTTTAGTCATTATGACAGCGATGAAATGGATGAAGCGAAAAAAATTTCTGATGATGATGATGATGATGATGACTTTACGGGGCTCGACAAGCAGCTGGACAATGATGACAGTGCTTATCAACAGGATAGCTGTGATGGGATTGTTGATAGCAACCAACAGCAAGTGAGTAATGATTTTGACAATAGTGACATTGATGCTGCTAATGACAGTGTTCGTGTGACGCTGTATGTAAATGACGACGATGATGATATAAGTAATAGCCATCATTCTGATACTGACTTTGCCGATCATGATGATGATGATGATGATCACACCAATGATGATGATGATCATTTTACCGATGATGATGATGATGATGACATCAAACAGTGCAGTTGTTGCATTTACAGTGAAGAAAAGACTGCTAAAGATCACGATAAATATGATGCAAATGATGATAATGATGATGGTGCTAATGATTATGATGAGCATATCAGTCAATTAACATCTTCCCTCACAGATGATGATGATGATGAATGTGAAATGGACAGAATATCTTGTCAAGTGTCAAATAACCCGGCAATGTTTACTATAAATAAAGTTGATAAAACAGAAGAGAGGGAATGTCAAAAGTCTTCTATTGAAGCAAAGAAACGTACCTCAAGTGGTCCATTTGATTTTCATTCGTCTGCCAAGATTAAAAGCATTGATGAGATTGCTACTAAAAGTGTCGATGAAAATAATATCATTCATTCAGCCAAGGAAGGTTTGGAGAAACACTTTGGTAACAGCAAATATGGAGACAATGATTTCAAGATTTCTGGTGAATCTTACTTCAAGGTCGAACAGAAAAATATTTCAACCTCCAAGGATGGCAATGGCGATGGCGATAATTCTGACACTAGAGAAAACAACCTATGGAATGCACAACATAATGATGATGGTGACAGTGGTGATGATGACAATTGTGATCATGATGTTCATGATCATGGCTATGATGCAGATATCAATCATAATACATCCAACGCGTCTAATCTTAAATTTAACGACAATTTAAAACGTAGTAAGGACAATTTAGACTTGCAATATTTAAATGATAAAAAACTTTATGTTCATGGTAACTCGACGCCACAAAATTTGGATACAAAAAATTACACTCAAGTGAGTGATATCGGCACAACGGAGGGAGAGCGTGTAACTCTCTCCAAGGACACTGTTCTTAACACCGTCAGAGGAGAAATCGATGAAATATTATCTCGCATTTCTCAGATCGAAAATGACTTTAATTTCATGCGCAAATCAATGAATGAAATTCGATCGACAGACACCAAAAATAGTACAATGCAATGACTTTTAAACTGATTCTAATGTACAAGGATAAGCTGATTCTATATTTATTTTTTCTAAGTTTGCATTTTCCTGTCAATTCTCAGTAATTCTTAGTAACCAAAAAGCAAATTTTAACTCTAGTAGTAGTATAGTAGAGTAGTTTTCATTAACCCGTGAAACAAAGTGTACTAATTAGAGTGTAATCAAATACTCATTAATTATTCACGAGGCAACCAGCCAACCACATGCTTAGAATCAGGCCACGTGATGAACCTTGAAACCCCGGAAA
>JAADYU020130215.1:0-11554 GCA_011763375.2 Heteractis magnifica | reverse complement strand
AGTTAACCAAGCCAGTGGTTGGAGCCATACAAGGACACGCTGTTGGAGGGGGCTTGGAGCTGGCCTTGATGTGTGATTTGAGGGTTGCTGAGGAAGACACTGTTTTTGGGTTCTTTAACAGGAGATTTGGTGTGTACAATCATGAAGTATTTCCAAGCTAATTTTAATGGGACAGGATGGGATAATGTCTGTTCTTGAGGGAAAAGATATATAGGGAAGGGTGGGGGGGGGGGAGTTTTTGCAGATTCATGTAGAACTTTACTACAGTATTTGATAAACCTATTTGTCTTTCTAACTATTACAATTTCAGACTTGATTTTCTTTTGTTTCATTTGGTGTTATAGAGGCTGACCAGGGTTCGCACTGTCCCTGGAATTCCTTGGATGAAAACTTCTTTTAAGAATTAAAATTATAATTTTGAAAATTTTTTTCCAGGGCCCTGGAAAACTCCTGGAAAATTTCAAATTTTGACACAACCTCCTGGAAAACTCCTTGAATTAACTATAAGTATTCCCTACCATAAGCCTGGCCTCTCTCCCCTACCCCACCCCCCTAACATTGATAAGTGCATAATTTTGTTACTGAACAATAAATTTCAAACTCAATTGCTTCCAGGAGTACCGTTGCTTGATGGGGGTGCAGTAAGGCTGCCTTATCTTATTGGTCTGTCCCGTGCACTAGACCTCATCATCACTGGCAGAGCTGTCAAAGCCGATGAAGCTTTACACATTGGACTGGCCAACAGAGTAGTCCCTAAAGGCAAAGCAATCGAGGAGTCTATCAAGTTAGCCCATCAGATTGCCAAGTACCCACAGGAAGCCCTGAAGGCTGACAGGAAAACAGCCTTTTACTCAGCATTTAATGCCGACTCGTTCTATGATGCTTTGACATATGAGTATCGGAAGGGTGTCAAAATACCAACTGTAAAAGACAGTATTGAGGGTGCTCAGAAGTTCCAGAAAGGGATTGGAAAGAAGGGGTCTTTTGAGGAATGGTATGATAGATAGACAAGATCATGATCTTGAAGTTGTCATAAACACAAGAGAGTTTGAACTGAAGTCTTTCTATTGTCTGAAAGTGAAAAATTTATTATAAAGAATATATTAGGGAAAACCTTGATTTTCCAAGACTTTCTGTGCTAGTCTTATAAAACGTCTCTGCCGATCTAAATGTAAGGTACAACCAACCACTTAATTTGTCATCATGATAAAGAAAGTCCAAAAAAGAATCAAAATCTAAACTTACATGAAATGTAAGTGTTATAAACACAAAAAACTTAGAAAATAAGAGTATCTCTGAAGTTTGAAAATAAAAAACTGGATTTTTATCCCCTACAAGAAAGGTGGACCCCCATCTCCCAGAAGAAAAGAGAAGTTATAAGAGTACTAGATATCCTAGAATAACATTAGTTCTAAGGCCTAATAGACCCTTTTTGAGATTGCCAAATACCACTGTGTTTCTTGATTACAGACTCATTTGCTCAGGGTTAGCCTCATTTCAGTGTTGAAATATTCACAAATAGCAATGAAGTAAAGAATGCACAACCTCAACAATACAAACACTTTGAAATTCCATGGACCTTCACTGAAGCATGTGAATATTCTACACAAAAATGAGGCTAACCCTGAGCAATAGAGAACACAAAACTGGAGTATTAGATTGGGGTACAATTTTTCAAATTTGGATGGTTTAAAGTAAAGGTTTCCTAATGGTAATATCTAGGATGTTGAGTAAATGGGTAACTTCTAAAGAAGTCCAGGTTTAAAAGATGATTAGAAGAAATATATGTAAAAATTGAATAAAATGTTCAGAAATAAATTGGTTGTGCTTTGTCTTCCGTCAGGACGCTAAAGTAGTCATCACTAGCATGTAGCTAAAATCAGGCAACAGTGTGGCATGTCCCAAGGAAACAGATTTTAGATCTATAACAGAGGTGTAGCCAGGATTTTGCCTTGGGGGGGGGGGGATGCAAAACCCGTTTTCAGAACATTGGTAAGTTGTGAAGTTATCACATGACTACTTAGGTGTTTAGGTTTCTACGGTGTGACAATGACTTTCTTTTATACAACTGCTGAGATGATGGATTCAGCACCTTTTGCACAAGTATAAATACATCTGTTTCTTGGTAATGCTGGAGAAGAAACAATATGTATGAACCTCAAATGAATCTTATTCTCAAGAGGATGATGTGGTCTGAAATGTTAAAACATGTCACAGCTGAAAAGGTCCATTTCGATTCCCTGTTGGAAGCAACGCCACGTCATGTTTGAGCCTTGAGAACAAGTGAAAACCACATGCAGAGCTGGCTGAGTAAGGTCAGCAAAAATTGTTTCTCTCTTTTCGGTGTAAAATACACTACATTAGATATTAATATGCTTGTTATATTTACATGAAAGAAAGATTTGGTCATCCAAAATACTTATCAGGATTTATAAAATTTTATCAGTTATGCCTACTACTGTAGTCTTGCTGTACATCCAGAATACATTTAAGTTTACATTATAACATAGCTATGAACATAATTAACGTGCTCTGTTGCTGCTTCATGTGTGCAAGCATATCCATTTCACAGTGGACTGCATGCTGACATGACCAGGAAGTGTGCACCCACATTGAGAGGTTCATTACATTAATGAAACTCACACTTCTTGATCACGTCAGCTGCAGTCCACTGTGAAATGGATGTGCTTGCAAACATGAACTAACCAATGTTAGTAGAAACCCACTATCACGAATCCTGCAATCTGATGGGCTAACCTAGTCACTCACTATTGAGTGATAGTTAGTGAGTAGCAGAAAAACTGGCGTTCTGTGCTAAAAAAACATTAAAATCAATAAATATCAGTATGAATTCGAAGATAGTATGCTAGTGGGTTTCTACTAAAACAACTAGACTAATCGTTCTCATTTTCTACAAGTCAAATAGTCAACTTGGCACTATGTGCCTCATTGACTATGTATTGACTCATAGAAAACTTGAACTCGTAGTCTAATTGTTAAATATCTTTTTTCAAATATTATTCTTGCTGTTTTCAGCTCTGGCTATGTTATAAAAGAAATGGTTCACGCTTATAAGGTGCATCCATCATGAAATGGACACACTTGGGAGGTTGAAAGAGTTGTACTTGGCTATGCCTCGTGCTACTCATGCATCTTTCATGCTTAAGCAACCTCCCTTGGGCATCCATTTGACAATGGATGCACACACTAAGTGTGAACCATTTCCTTAATAGAGTAAGAGTTACTAAATTCTTGATGAAACAGGAATGTTTTAGTATCAGATTCAAATTTATACAACAGTTAAATATATCAAAAATCTCTTAATGTTCTTTAATAATATAGTTTGAAGCTCTTAGCTCTTGTGGGAGTTTGGTTATTTGGTATCTCTTCTGATAAGATGAATTTTTTTAGTACTGGTATCCCTTTGCAATGTTAATTCTGAATATTAGCAGGAAATAAAATTAGAGGGAATGCCCCTGTCATTCCAGGAGGGTTTGCTCCTTTCTTCTTTCAGAAATTAAACAACTCATGAATAATTAATGTCGAGCAAATCACAATAGAAATCAGTGACCATGGAGGTTGTAATTCAGATACAAAATCGTCTTCATTTGCATAACTTTAACTTGGATTTTCTCAGCCAAACTTGATTCATTTTGAAAAAAATCAGTAGAACATGAGAGCATACACCTAGACATTTAAGTAGTCTACAACATTTGCATCCATGTTGTATCAGATTTACAATCGCCTTTGGCTTGTGTTATAAATTCTGATGCAACACGGCTGCTCATGTTGTAAACACTAGTTACGTAAACTTCTATATCAAGAAAACACCCAAACTGACTGTTTTATTTTATTTTTTGGGGGGGGAGAGAGGGGGGAAGAATTGAAATTCCTTAAGTGGTAGGTAGATAGCCTACTTTTGATATTTTGGTTCAGTGATCACAGTCACACAATAAGATCTGGATTGATGCTGCAGGGCAACAAAAACAATAACTACCATTATTTCATTGTTTCCCCCAAGCCTCAAATCAGATCTTAATTGTGTCCAATTACTATATCACTCAATCAAAACATCTAAACTGGGCTATTGGATAAATGAAAACTTTCTTTATGAAGGTAGGAGAGGTAGAAGATCTATTGGCCAGCATCTCGACTAACAGCAAATACAGTATAATATGCCTGAACACTGAAATGGTTTCTAAATATTCTTATATGATAAGTAATGGCTATAGCAGAGCTACAAAATTGTGGCATAAATTGTCTTCCACTGATAAAATAAAGGTCACTCTACAATTTGTACAGTACATTTTCTTAGTCATACTTAAAATTATCTGCTCTTACATGTATATACCAAACAGTATCATGAAGCAATACTTATATTAGATACAACAGCACTACTAGAATTGTTAAATTTCTCCACTTCTTGTGCCCCCAATTTCTTTTTCTTTAATAACTTTTTCTTCCCATCTTTATTGTTCATTCCTGTTCTGATGTCCGTCCTTGATTTCTTTGCCTTTGAGGTAATTTTTTTCTTTCCTTGGAAGTCTTCGTCACTACATTCCATGTACATTTTCAAACTGAGTGTCGATTTTTTCTGGCCTTCCTGAGCTTTGATTTTTCTACTGCTTGGTAAATTTAATTTTGACCCATGTTGTCCTTGAACACCTGTCATTTTAGAGTTGCTTGGTTTTTCTTTCTTCTTAAAATCCCCTTTAAAGTTGTTCTCTGAAAATGTGTCACTCATACTATCCAAAGATTCCAATGCATTATCACTGTTGCACTCATCAATGCTATTATCAGCAAAATATGGGTTTTCTAGCGCTTCCTGAGATAAAATCGAAGGTACAGTGTCAAGTTGATTAGCTTGTTTTTTGCCATTAGCTCTGGATTTTCTAGAAACTATTTCACCTCTTTGAAATACTCCATTAGATGTTCTTTTTGATTCTTGAGAAACAGAATTGCTGTTCGTTGCTTCGGATTTGCTGTCATCTACATTAGATGTACCACCTTCACAAGTGTCTAGCTTCGAAATTGCCTTTTGGTTATTTGTTTTATCATCATAGCCATCAAATCGCACATTATCTCCATCTTCAAAGCTACTGTAGCGAAGACTAAAGTCTTTATTCCTCTTTGCAAGGTTTTCTTCCTCCTCGGCACCACTTCCATCACAAGATTTCATCCCTACATCACTTGTCTCCCTGCTGCTACCTTTTCCACTGTCTTGTTCATCATTCTCGTCATCAATGACTATCACATCACTAGTAGCACCTGCTCTTTTGGCTGGGTTACTGAACAAGACTTTTGGTACATTTGCCGTGTAGCACTCACAATGTCTTTCATGGGCAGTGCTTGGAACACTACATTTTTTGGCAATAAGAGGGATAGCCCTTAGTTTTGGTCCTCTTCCCTTCTTTACTTTCACTACCTTTATGCTATCTGAGCTGTCCGAGTCTGAATCTTCTAAGGATTTCTTTCTGACTACAGTAGATGCTGAAGCACTGTCCTTTTTATCATTGATCACAGAAGGGTCACTCTTCCAGCTCTCAGTACCATCAGAGTCAATGTGAATAAGTGATGTATCATTTTGTTCGCTAGAGCCGTTCAATCTACTCAAAGCCCGCATCACCATTCCTTTTGCTGCTGTCATTGTTTCAATGATAGAGTGCGATACTGTTGATTCTACTTTCTTTTCACCTTCTTCGTTGAGGGTGTGTGAAGGGCTCCCTCTTGTTGCTTGTTTTCTCTTAGGAGACTTCCTCTCAGGAGAAGAATCATAAGTGGACATGAAAGTTGTGATGGATTTGCATTCTGAATAGCTAGGGTTCACACTAAGCTTCCTTCTTTTGTTTCCACTATGCCTCTTCATTGGCATGATTTGACAGCCCTGATCTTCAACTACTTTCACAGGAGATTTTGCAGGACTAGGTACTTTATTTTTGTTCTTGGAGATCAACATTCCACGGATATCTCTTTGTAACAGTTTCTTTTTGCCACTGCTGATACTTGTTCCTGAACAGTCACTACATTTTGAAGGGGTAGACTTGAATGAAATTGAAGAGGCATCAATTTGAAACTCGTTCTCCAAAGATAATCCTGTTTTGTTATTCGCTGTTAATGTACTCCCATCAATAGCAGATTCATTAATTTCACTACCTTTTTTACTTGGATTTGCACTAAAATATTCATTCAAGCTCTCATTTGAAGATAATTCATAACTTAGTTTCTCACTGCATCCTTTGTCTAAGCCGAGTAAAGGAAGCCCTTGGTTCTGGTTTGTAGAACTGGCTTCCGAGTTGTCCCCAAAGCCATCTTTTTTTTGGGTGAGACAAACTGCATTATTTGTAGCTGGATCTAAATTGTCATCCTTTGTGATACATGTATCAGAACTTGATGCATTAGTCTGATTTAGTTCTTCATGTATTTCCTGCACTTGCCTCCTCTTTGCATACATTTCTCTGGTGAATCTTCTCTCTGCTTTTGTATTTCCACCAAATGGTTTTAGCTTCACTACCTTGGGCCCACGAACTCCTTTTCTTTTCTTACTCTTTCTCTTATCCATGCAACAGTCAGTATTTGAATTTTCAATTTTTGTAATACTAGAATCTTTGCTCAAGGTGAAACTAGAATCTGAGCTTAACGCTTCAACATCAACATGAGAAGAGCTATCAGAACTTGCATAATTATCCAAGCCATCGAAATGTTCAAAAGGATCTTTGTTGGTACAGGCATGGCCATCGTCATTAGGATGTACAACTACTTCCTCATCAGCATTCATTTTAGTTTTAAAGTGTTTTATCAACTGACTTAAAGGAATGTTTTCTTCAAGGTCTGTCGATGAAGAGTTTAGCTCTTGGGTTGTTTCACTATTTTGTGAACAATCCGTTATGGATTGGCTATCATCTGAAGGCCTGTTCTCACCAGCTGTGGATGCTAATGTGTCATTTTGTTCATTGTTTGCAGTTTTCTCATTTGTGGGAAAACAAATAACACAGTTGGGACATAAATATCGTCTACGCATTTCAGAATCTTGACACCACCGATGGGTTCCACTTTGTCCACAAGCAAAGCATCGATAAATCCTCCAGCGCTTATTACTAGATTTCAGGAAAAGGAACAAGAAAGAAAAGGCAATGAAACATTCTCTGATAGTTGTTTTCCAAGATGTGTGAGGGCTTTCTTCAAATAATGCAGGCAGACTTAAGAATGAGGCTAATTTCAGGTAAAAGCACACAGTAACTGCAAAATCAAAGATCAGATAATATTGTGAAATTTAAACATTTTCAGTTTGGAGAATGATTTGGAGGATTTTTGGTTCATGATCTACTAATTCAAGTTGTAATGTCTGAATATTTAAAACTACAGTATTCTTAGGTTTTGAAGTGTAAAATAGACCTTTCCTGAATTCGCTTCAGAGACACTGGACCTGATGTCAATACATTTACTGTAATGTATCAAGTCCAAACTCGATTTGGAATCAGTTTCATGGTCACTGAAGCAAATTCAGGAAAGGTCTTTTGAAATGAAAAGAAAATACTCCATACCAGACACCATTTTTCTTAGAGACCTTTAAAAAAGGGACATTTTTATATTAACTGTAGAGTTGTTTACTCATACTGCTCAAAATAACCTTGTTTTCAAATCTGCCTGCAATTTTTGATGAAACCACTTGCTCATCTCAGAAAACATCTACCTGTTCTGTGCACCTAAGCTAAATATGCCTCAGTAATGCCTTTAATAAGAGGGTGACAGTACTTGACAGTTGCAGCTAAGCACTGATAAACTAAACTTGTGGCCCTCCATGTTTAATGTCTCTAAATGAGATAGAAAGACCACCATTTATGTAGCCATCCAAGCCACAGTGAAGGTCAAAACTTGTAAAATGGAGTGGTTTTTGGAGGTTCACACAGCAGGTTAATATGGCATACTGCACATCTATGGTTACCCTTGGCTTTCAGTTGAATAATCCATTCACAATATGCAGTAATGGTTACCGTAAAGTACAGTAAGCTACGACATTGCTATGGATTTTCCAGATCACTTCTCACCTATATAAAATCCACTCAATGTTGTCTGCTGTTTCTCATGTGAGAGCTCAGGCTCATTTCTTTCATTTTTTCAACACTTTTTTTCACTCTTTCTTTCATTTCCATGTTGATTGTATGTTTGAGAATAGAATAGTTTTAATTATAATAGATAAATGAAACTATAAAGTACTTAATTACTTGATTTGGTTGTCTCTAGCTTCATGTTTTAGTGATAATGGTAGATAAAGAAAGTGATTTCCATTGTCATTTGTTTTTGGAAGCCTGGTATTCTGAGTTGGATGAAAACTTGGGGAACAATCGTATTCAAATTCCCTTTATCTATAGAACACTAGTAAATTCTTGTAAAGCACGCACACATTTAGATTGCAAGTGTAAACATTCTTCTGTACACTGAAGAAGGTCCTCGATTGGACTGAAATGTCTGAAAACTATCAATAAAACATCAAGCCAGAGACAACTGAATCAAGTGATTATGAACCATCCTAGCTGCAAGCTTCACATATAAAGTACTTACTTGTACCTGCCAGTATACTCTCTTCCTTTAGGGCACAGACAAGGCACAGCATCACATCGGTTGTACTGGTGAAGAAGTTCAGCGTATGCATCTCCCTGCTCCCAGATAGCATCCCTATTGTAAGGTAACAGGATTTAAAACTATAGATTGGTACGGTGAAAAGTGAAGCCAGGGTAGATTGACAGAGGAATGGAAGGAAGAATAAATGGATAGTTGAATCAATTGATGAAAAAATGGATGGAGGCATGTACAAATAGAGGGATGAATGAGAGCATATATAGATAAATGGATGGATGGATGGGTGGATGGATGGATAAATGGATGGGATGGGATGGGATGGATGGATGGATGGATGGATACATGGAAGGAGCATAGTTTGTGCTAGATTCCCAAGAAAAGATTCCAGGACTTCAAGGACTCAATTGACTAATGTCAAGGAACAATTTAAGCACTAGAATTTCAAGGAGTTTAAGGACTTGCACGAACCTTGAGGGAAGGATGGAATAATGAAAACAAAGTTGGATAAATGGATGGAAGAATGGGTGGACAATGAGATGGGCAAAAGGCCATAACAAAGAAAAGCCAATTACTAACCGATGAGGGATATATATACCCATTTGTTTCATTTCCTCTTGAAATTCGTCAAAATTATTACAAAAAGCACAACGAAAGAAGTACATTCCATTAGCAAGAGCTTGTTTCTGAAAGAAAAAAAAGAAAAAAAGTTATAAGCAGGTAAGATTATATACTAGGTCTCAACCATTTAAGGCATATACACACTAAGGGTTTTGCTTCCAGGGTCCCGAGTTGCTTTGCTTTTCAGGAAAAAAGTTGTGGTGAGAGAAGTATTTTGTCCCTGGCTCATGCTCCATGGTTAGGCCTGCAAGTGGCTCTGATGGTTGCATTAATGGCAGTCCTGTCCCTTTCAACTTAAGAGACATTAAAGAGAGCCACAGGTTTGTCAGTTACGTGGTACTGTTACATGCTTCCCTCTATAAATATTAGGTTGATTTAATCATCATAAGCTAAATGGGTCAGTTACAAATCATGTTCCTTTTCATAGTTTCCCACAGTTCTTTATCATTTGCACACACCAGCGAGGTCAGGGTACAAAAACATTGAAAACTGATCATAGTTTTGAGGAAATCCATCTACTGTGTCTAAACAAGAACAGGATTAAGATATTCTATTTGGTAAAACCATTCACATCCTTCTTTTGCATTTGAATCCACATATGAAAAAATGCTGGCTAATTTCCATTGAATTTCTGAAGTATCCTTCAAATACTTAGTCCTCTGAGCAGACTCTGACCTCCCTTGCACACGCTAAATCAAGGAGAATCATGGGTAACTGTGGGAAGGTGCATCTGTATACCTGAATGCAAGATCTGTGAAACCAAGCATTTTTACAACAAGGTGATTTGAGGCTTTCAATATTGTCTGATCTGTCAACTTCAGACAGACAGACAGGGCATGTTGGGGACTGTATTGGTTCTGTGTAGGATAAAAGTCTTTTTTGAGTAGGTCGATGTCTTTTGCAAAAAGATCTGGTGAAAAAATTGATAGGATTAGATGTTGTGGAATTGAAAGCTTCTCAGACAGTATGTATAGTTTTATGTAAAAGACTTAGAACATTGCAGAAATTTATTTTTAGGCATCCCCATAGAACATTACCTCTGTCTCAAAATTAAAGTTAATTTACTGGAAATCAAAATCTTACCGGAATGAGCCAAAAAATTGGAACAAGGCATTTTTTTCAAGACCACATCTAAAATGAAATGCACTTGCACACTTGGAAACACTGCATCCAATGGCTGCTCCTTTTGTGTAGCAAAGTGTACAACGCTGTGATGAAAATATTACAAGAATAAATAAATTGTATACTTTGACTATATGTTACATGATAATAGAGAACCTGACATACTGAGAGGGGGTATCAATCCAAGGTAGGTAGCCATACAGTACCTTCTCCATCTCTTACACTATTTCTACTATTTCTTCTTATGTTTTGGATTAATCTGCTTGACCCCTCTTTTTCTCCTTAATTTTGTTGTTCCTCCACCATCCACACTGTCAGTCAAAATGTTCTGATTCTAACTTAGTTGTTTACCCCCTCAGAAACCCCTTTTCATACAGCTGAGTGATGCTACTTCCCCTCTGCCAGAAGAGCAGCCTTGCTCTTATCAACATCACAAAGAAAAAACAAATATTATGGCAATCATGAATGTGCATGGTCTATTAAAAAAAACCTGTATTTAAAAATATATATATTACAACTATAAAAATCTACTCAAAGAATATCTATGCATGGTCTATTACAAGAATCACTCTGAATATTGTTTTATGCTTAAGGCTCTGACACACCATAAGACATTGCCTGTGATGTTGCTCGTAATGGGGAAATCACACCATGTGTCCACCCATGCAACTGTTGAAGTAGAAAGGATTTCTACAACAGTTGCACAAGTGTCTGGATGCACAGTGTGATTTCCCCTGTTGCAAGCAACATTGAATCATGCGTCTGAGCCTTTAAAGTACTTACCAATTTGCTTGCTCTTTTTATTTCTTCCACTATGTCGTGATACAAAAACCCATCAAACCCCTCATGGTCTTCACCATTTTGAGCAAGACCAGAGGCAAAAAACTGATAATTAAAGAAAACAGCTGTTATTAATCATTTATCAAGCTTATACTGAAAGTTGCACATTCATTCAACTTCAAGAAATGTTATGGGCCATGATACAAAAACAGGAATTTTGTGGTGATCGAGAATTAAGCATATAGTTTATGAAAAACCTCCTACAGTGTATACAAAAGACTGAGAGTATTGTGGATTTTTCTTTTTTGGTTTTGTGCCCCATCAAGAGTAGATGCATGTGAAACCATTGCGAAAAGGCCCATTGAATTGCCCTGTTTCATTATCAATGGAAACTAGCGAGTAAACTAGTATAGACTGCGTCGGTGTGTAATAAATACAATAACCAATAAAAGGAAAT
>JAADYU020130214.1:0-19013 GCA_011763375.2 Heteractis magnifica | reverse complement strand
GCAAATTTTACCTTGGAGCCTCGGCTGAATGCTTTGTGTTTGACCAGTGAACCGATGTATGGAAAGTGGTGAATTAGGTTTGGCTCATGTGAAGTTCGATGTTTGACGTGGGCCTAAGAAACCAAAAGCACTTGAGCATCAGACCACATGCCCCTTGAGCATAATATTTTTTGCTTGAGGCTCATTCATATAATTATTGTTTTTTCTCAAGTGTTACTAAGAATACTAAGAAACAGTAACAATACCCAAGGGAATGGCACAAGGTCATTATTTTATGCCTCATGATTTGTAATGTAAATATAAATGTCTTTCTTTTAACCTGCCTTGAATAGCTTCAAACTACTTGCAGGTTGGATGTGTATTTATATTTGAATTATTCATGAATCAATAAATGCCAATGTCACTGTCAATGTCAAGTGGATTTGGTCTATTACCTAACAAAGGAGTATACTTTTATATTGGGGGCGGGGGGTAGTTCCAGTAAGTCTGGAGCATTTGTAACTAGGACATCAGTCAATTTACGACTTTTTGAGAGTTTTGTCACCCTTTTGGGAATCAAAGAATTGAAATAACATTTGGTGTTTATCATCCTTTTTTCTAGATATACTATGACCAAATCAACAAGCATTATTTTTATATTAATATTTGCTTTGCTGTTCAGAATTGAAAGTTGGGTAAGAATCATAATTTATGTATTTTTATCTTTTCTATAAAATAAGAATAATGCCATACAATATGCGTCTGATCTTAAATGAATGTTTTCCTTAAGTTTGGCAATAGGGTATATGGGGCTATATTATATTTTAGAACTTTTTCTGATAGGAATTATATCTTTTCAGCATAAATCATTATTGGCAATTGTAGTACTCATATCTGGAGGACTGTTTATGTTTACCTATCAGTCAACACAATTCAATTCAGAAGGATTTTTTATTGTAAGTTAATTTCTTTAGAAGTCTCTACTGTGTGCCTAATGTTTTCCCATTTCAGACCATATGGCATCCCTTGGAAATGAGATTTTTTATATGAGTTACCTTTCACAAAAGGTACTGATAAACAAGTGAATGACATGTCTGAAATAGAAAAAATTATGCCCAGAGGTCTGTTGTTATACTTTAACTTCAGACTTAAGATTCTTAATTTCCTTTCTGTTTCTCCAAAAAGTGAGACACTAACCTTTTGGTATGTTGTCTTTTGATTGTTTTTCAGTGTTTGACAGCCTCAGCTCTCAGTGGAGTTAGATGGACACTGACACAAATAATCATGCAAAAAGATAGTTTAGGTGAGGATAAGCTTTCTGATATTATTATTTTTTACTTAAATAGACCATCTTTCTAGCTAAGGCATAAAGAGCTAAATAAGAGGTGAAATATATTGTATTGTACAGTATGTGGTTGTATGGTGTCAGCTGACACCTTACCTGCCACTTACCAAGCACTTACCAACACCTTATTGACACCTTACTGCCCACTTACCAACCACTTATTGACACCTCTTTGACACCTTACTGACCACTTACCAACCACCTATTGACACTTTATTGCTCATTTACCAACCACTTATTGACACCTTACTGACACCTTATTGCCCACTTACCAACCACTTATTGACACCTTATTGCTCATTTACCAACCACTTATTGACACCTTACTGAACACCTTATTGCCCACTTACCAACCACTTATTGACACCTTACTGACACCTTACTGTCATCTTACCAACCACTTATTGACACCTTACTGACACCTTACTGCCCACGTAACAACCACTTATTGACAACTTACTGCCCACTTAGGCTGCATTTGTTATGTATGGCTGAGAGGGAGCAGGTGAAATTTTCTATACTAGGAAAATTTTAATGATCCCCCCTGAATTTCACCTGCCCCCCCAAGCCATACATGATAATGAATGTAGCCTTACCATACAGTGCAGCCATAATGGTTCACAATAGCCAGCATTAGGTATTCCAGAATTACAGTACACATATCATTCCCTTGCACTCAGGTCAGTATGAATGAGCCTCAGACAAAGGAGATGATAAAGTAATGTGAACTGTAATGGAAACATGTTACATCTGAGCTGAACAGGTCTATTTTGTACAAAGCATAGACTGAGTAATGAGTTTTCTATGTTAAGAAATAACCAGATTATTGTTCGATATCTCATAGGACTTCACAATCCAGTAGACACTATATACCACCTACAGCCACTGATGGTAATGTCCCTAGCACCTCTGGCATTTCTAATAGAAGGTACTTGGAAATACATTTACTATATAGTACAGTATATAGATCTAATGTATCATGCTGCTTGAAAAAATAGTTATCTTAGATAATTTTGGATCGGATGTGCAAACAAACACAACATCATCCAGTACTGGTGGATGTAACAATGTTGGGTGATGTTGGATGGGATATGCAAACAAACACAACATCATCCAACACTGGTTCATGTAACAATGTTGTGTGGGATAGACCTTTATGACATAAACATGAAAATGAGGCCTAAGGGCTATCAGAATCAAAAACAAAGTTGATTAGCAATGTCTTTTCATCTCACAATAATGTTGTACAGCTGAACTGTAATAGAAATACTACTTGATTTTCTGTGCACTTTGCTTCAGATTAAGATTATAAACACAGCCTTTCTGGCTTAGTATGGCATTATAAAGCCAGCTGCCGCACCATCAAGGTTTCCATAGACTGTTTGCTGAAAATCTGAAAGTTTTGATCCAGGGATATCTTCTAGAGAAACTTGACTTCACTGTCCACCATAACCACAGTTTTTCAATTTATGTGACATGAAATCATGACCCTTAGACCTCATTTTCATGTTTATGTCGTAAAGGTCTATTGGAATAATGGATATAACTTGCTAGTATTTCTCTGTCTCTCATCCAGGTCGTCAAATGGTATTATCTCCTCACTTATTCAATGCTCCCAATTTACATGTGGCTCTTGTGTCAGCTTCCATGGTTTTCCTGGGATGCTTCTTGGCTTTTATGCTCAGTGTTTCTGAATTTCTTCTCCTTTCTCACACATCAAGTCTTACTTTATCTATATCAGGCATCTTTAAGGTTAGTGTTGTCAAGAGCAATTCTTTATATCTGTTGCTGGATTGTTTGACCATTATTAATATAATAATTAAAATGCAGTGTAGTGGGGACAAGGTTCCTTAATATGTTATTCTAATTCAAATTATTCATAATAAAAGAAAGATATCAAAGGTACATAAGGGGAAGTGTTTGGGTTAACATTGGTGGGGGATCATTGAAAACTGGTGCAACTGATGTGAAAAAGGCAGTTTTGGCAACTACTTTTTCATTATGTGACAGTAGTTACTGTAGAATCTTAGCAGATTGTGCTATGCAATCTGAAGACAAGCTTTAACAAAGTTCTTCTAACAATAGTATTAAGCTAAGGGTATTCATTGTTCATGTACATTGTCCATCTTCCCCTTGATAGCAAACCACTAGCCTGATGGACTACTCTTGTAATCATTTCTACAGGAAGTGTGTACATTATCCTTAGCAACGGAATTCGCTGGCGACAAAATAAATGCTGTTAATTTTGTTGGTCTTGTCTTGTGTCTCTCTGGGATAGCTGTTCATGTTGTTAGCAAGGCAACTAAAGGTGGGTATTAAACAGAAATAAGTTAATCTAAAATCAAACAAACACATAGCATGCAGGCCATAAAGTGGAAAAAATAACAAGGTTCCATACATAGGGAAAGTCTACAGAACACGCAGTTGATGTAATATATTCACAGAAATGCAATGAATAACACATAAATACAAAGGATAGAACAATAGACCATAATAGATTTTATGAATACATTACAGTAACATCAACTGAATGCTCTGTAGATTCTTCCTTCATAGGTTATCAAGATGTTTATCATGTGGCAAGGCAAACAAAAATAACATTGGTGGTCTGTACCATAAGTTTGGACCACAAATTGGCCAATATGAGAGCACATAAAATTATCTTGCCATATATATTAATAATGTATAATGTATGTTAATATGCATCATACCTACAATTGTTTAATGAAGGTTTGGTATGCCTATAATTTGTGATAGTAACTTAGCAGTCAGTAATGAATCATCTCAGTGTGTCTTAATATTTTTCATTACCAATTGCCTAGCAGTTGTAGAGCATGAGAAAATTGAATGTTTGGTTTCTGCACTCAAAAAATTACTAACTCCAGCAAGGCAAAAAATAACAACTGGTCTATTTTTGGACATGGTGATAGATGACCACAAAAATAAAAAATATATATTATCTAAAATATTACATGCATGACTTTTGTTTCTTAGGGAGGGGGACATGCTGGGTCAATCAAGAAATTATTAGACTTCAATCAATTCTGTTATCAATATTTGTTTTTTGACCTTTTTGGCTGTGATGTAATGTTTTCCCATTTCAGACCATGTGTCATCCTCTTGGGAATTCTTTCTTTGAGGTACATCCATGTTTCTTCTCAAGCGTTTCCATTAAACAAAGATTAATAAACCCAGGGGAATGGCATGTGGTCTGAAATGGGAAAACATTGTGCCCAAGCTGAAAAGGTCTATTTAACATGGCAAGGAAGATCGGTTTTTAAAAACCTTTGTGGTTTGTTGTCCATTTGATTTATAGATACTAAGATTAAAGAAAACAAAAAAATCAAGTATGAGAAGACCACATCAGAGGAGGCTGTACAAATGCTTCCGTTAACACAACAAGATGGAGATGATGATGAGAATTAGAAATATGAAATGAAATCCAAGTACAGTTGTATAGACAGTGGTGGGGAATTACAGTGCGACTACTCCGACCAAGGCCACCCAAACAAATTTTCAGATAAATTTTCAATGTTCATTTTTAACACTTAACGACAGATTTGTTGCGAGTTTCTACAGCATACGATGCTTCTTGCTCAATTTCAATATAATTCGTACACAAACAAAGCAAATTCTGTGCATTTTAAGCGAAATTTCAAACATTTGTAGAGATTCTATTGTTTGTATACTCAATCGTGATTGGATAATTTACATGAAAATTTGTTTGGGTGGCCTTGGTTAGGTAGTCGCACTGTAATTACTAATACTAATATTAATAGCTATTAATATCATAGGTTTGGAATATAAATAATCTATATACTAGCTCATTTTGGCTGAAAAAATAACGTAGTTCACTTGGTATTTTAACACTGAAAATTTATTTGGCTGTTAATGACATCACCATGATGTCAGAAATATTAAATAATAAATTAATAATATTCAAAAATAGATTATAGCTGTATGTTTATTAGGTGGTCTAATTGCATCAAATATTTATTATTAATTCTAAACATGATATTATAATAGTTGGCTAGAAATAGTAATTAAGTAATAATTCATTATTAAAAGATTGTTTACTAAGACTTGCTTTCTAAAAACAGTTAATACATGAACTTTTAAGTATCATGAAAACTATTTCACTGAAATTATCAATTTGAAAGTTTGTTGAGTAACTTTATGGTTTGAATATGAATTATACTAGAAATTTAAATTTCAAAACTTTGACTCAAAAAGTCCTGGATTTTGACATTTAAATGCATTTAGAAATGGAAGAAAAGAGAGAGAGGGAAATGAATACATAAAGGACCTAATGAACAGGCAACCAATTAATGGTAGGCATGACAAATTAACTTTAAAGATACTGTTTGTGGGGAGGAATATGACTAGTTATGTAGTATGTCCAAGCAGTCGTCATGTAACTTCGACCCCCCACTAAATTTTTTAATAGCATGATGGTACATTATTCTCTTACTTTACTTCAACATGAGAGCCTCCTTAATGAACTGGCGTAGTTAAGAAATCCCATCATATAGATGCATTTGTCATACAAAAATACATATTAAATGTGCCTCAAATGGTCATGGCAGGGAAGGAGAATATTGTTGCATAATATATTATAAAACTATAAGGGGCCAGTCATTCAGTTATGAAATAATAGGATAGTGGTAACAATGATTGCCTCACAAAACATTTATTTTCTAACAAAGTTGTAACTTACAATTATTATCATTACTAAGTATCTGACAAAGAATTTTAAAAATAAAGAGAACACTCTTTAATTTTATCACATTTCGACATCAATCATGTCATCTTCAGTGTACTTACAAGTGTATATATTAGGCTATATACATGTATATATTAATGTTATATTTGCACAATGGAAAGTAAAGAAAATTAAATAATAAATAAAGTTAGTTTTGTGTGGGTCATGTGTTGATTTAAAAAAGGATATCCAAAATGCATATTATGCATAATACATAATACCCTCTTTTAATTTAAGTTGGTATTAATTATGGAAGTCACAGGAGTCAATTATGATAAAATAATTATGATTTTATTTATTTTTGTACCCTGAGGATGATGCGAGTTATAAAATTATAAAATTAAAAGAGTATCATCTTTATTCATAAATTCTTTGTCATTTATCATTTGCATCAACCTTTTGTATATCATGCTACCTCAAAATAAAAAAAATGTAATGATTATAAAATATGTCTAAAGTATTAAATACCATGGTTACAGTTTTAGTAATGAATGACCTTGAAAACCAAAATTAATGATGTCAGAATAAATTAAACCATTGTTAAATTAAATGTTAATACGAAAAATAAAATCTCTACTGAGCAGACAAACTTGAATTCTGTGAAACCCTTATTAAAACCTGTTTCCTGTTTTTCCAACTGAATCCTCTCCAGATTCCTAGTGTTTAATGGCTTCTATGTAGGCTTAACAGCACCAGAAAATGTGATGCGTCTGGAATGATTGCATGGAATTGTGTAAAGCATGGCAAAATACTATCAGGTAGACAATAAGAGCGAAAATATAGGCATTACGATATTAATTACCAGGATAAAAATTAATAATTTTTTATTTTGAACATTTGTTTTTGAGCCGACGTGTTTATGATATAGAATTAATACACTAAGTGGTAGTGTGTGTATGTGTGTGTGGTGTTGTGACTGAGTTTTATGAAAACCTAGATCACACAAATATTTGGAGGAAATTTCAATTACAGGAATTAACTGGGATACCAGGAAGTTGCAATTTTAATCTTACACCTTTTGCTCTTCATTACCAGAAAATATACTTTCATTAAAGCAAAATTAATTTTCATTAAGAGCATGAAAATACAATATCAGAATGACGATAATGTTCATGTATTGACGCTATAGAAATTGTCCTTTCATTCAAATGATTGTCAATGTTAATGAACATAACTGTTTATGCAAAAATCCTTTTTAATGAATGTCATAATCCTAAAATGAATGTCGATACAATAAAATTAATGTATTTTCATGTTAAATTAAATTCACTAATTGATGAAAGTATATTGTCTGGTAATGAACAGCAAAAGGTGTAATTAAAAGATGTACAAGTACATCAAAAAAGATAACACCATATCACTTTTTATATAATAAATTTAAAGTTGTAAAATTAAATTGAAATTTAAGAATCAAATATTGGAGGCTGGACCCATGTGAATTCTTTGAACACTAGTACATTAAAATTGTAATGGTCCTTAAGAAGTTAGTGAGTCTGTTGTAAGAAAAGACAATGAGCAATGCCCAAGAGAGTCTGGTGTAATATGTCACTCAAGATTACGTTGGTAGTGAGGACTAGGACTTTTAGAAGTATATAGTAAACTTAAGGTAATTCTGTAGAAATAAAACCGCACATGGAATTTTCATGAAACTTCGCACAGTAGTAATTTTTGAGTTGTTTATCCACAAAATGAAATAAAAAATGGGGGTCACCGTCTTCGTTTTTGCGCTGGATAATTTTAAAGTACACCATCTTGTGTCTTGAGGGCTAAACAGTCTAAAATCGAAATCACGGCAAACAAAATTCACTTCTTGAATCTGAGTATTGCTAGCTCTCTAAAGTGAACTCTTTTTCCCTCTTTGCATAACAATCTTAGCAATATGATGTGATAAATTGATATGAAAATGCAAATGTTAAGCGAAAGAAGGTAAAATTGGATGATAGTATGTACCCTCGTAGCAGCATGAAAACAGCTTTCAACCACTTGTTTAGGAAAATATCTAAAAATCTGGACATGGAATCTTCCCAGTAATTACATATATGATAGAAAGCCTTATGTTCGTCGATTTGAAGTAATAAAAAACATAGGTGCCCATATTCGTGTTGTGCTATTGTCTTTTAAAAGAGTAAATCTGAGCGTAAATGCATCGGTGGCAGAGGGTGTGGACTAGGGCGAGTTTCCAGATAAAGCCTAAAACGTGCTGTTCAAAGTGCTCAACAAAATGTTGTTTAGAAATATTTCTTTTACTCCGTTTCAAGTCACATCCAACGCAAAGAAGCAAAATGGGAACTATCAGCATTATGCGCAACAGTGGTGCACAATGCAAAACTACGGAATTACCTTAAACTATTTTCCCACAAAGTACTGTGTACTACATTCTCATGATCATAATTTTACCAGTTACCAGTATACTAATATTTTTTAAACATTGAAAGGACTTTTTAAAATACATATATATTACTTAATAATAATAGTATTTACTTGTAGCAGAAAAATATTACAATTAGTAATTGACCTGAAACTACCTGTTCAAAATTATTTTTTAGCTGTTTCACTTTTGTTACTAAACAATTTTGAGCAAAATTGTGGATACAAATTTTTGCATATCTGAAGCTCTTTTCTTTCCAGCTTTGAGTACTTCCTCATGATTGGCTCCTTCTGATTCATCATTGTAATCAAATACGACTAGATTTGTTATGAGGGACATTCCAAGGACTTTTATACCAGAATGTCTGGCAACAACCACTTCATGTACTGTGCTCATGCCAACTGCATCTGCACCAATCTAAAAATGAAAGACTTTTTAAGCATGCGCTAAAATAGATTGTGAAGCTTTATCTTGTACTAGTTCTATTCCATAAGTTTGTATGACTGGAGAAGCTCTTTCCATGCCATGATCGTGATAATGCTAGTGTCAAAGCATTTTCATTGGAGGACCACTGAGCAGTGAGTGGTCTCACATACTGTGGTGTCACAGGGTGGTTCCAGGATTTTACAAAAGGGGGGGGGGGGTGGCTATAATGCTAAAGTGCTATTAAGATGTACATTTCCCAAGAATTTGAACACTGTGTAGAAAAATATACTTAACTTCAGATGTTTCAGATGTTAGTCCTTCACCAGAGTAAAAAAGCTTCTTATCTGAGAATTTTCTCAATAATATTCATAGGGCTATAGCCACCCCATTCATCTCAATTCTGTGATGCCACCCAATAACATTTTACAGTCATACATGAGAGGCATAGCCAGGATTTTTCAAAGGGGGAAGGGCCCAAATTCAAAGAACTGCCATTTTGTTTGAGCCCCAGAAATGCCAAACAAAAAAAAAAAAAAAAAAAAAGGGAAAAAGACAGAATTTCATTTGACCCATCCGAACCACTGAACCAAAAAAAAAAAAACCTAAAAAATTCTAAAAAGCCGCCATTTTCTTGCCATTGGGGGGGAGGGGAGCCTGGCCCCCTTGGTCCACCCCCTGCCTACACCCCTGTACATTTTACTTGACATTGTGGCATGGTGCATAATAATAATAATAATAACAATAATAACCCTTGTGGAATCCTTGCTATATACACTGTTCTGTGACTTGTACTGTTTTAGAGTGACTTACACTTCTTATGTAACGGCATTCTGCTGGTGTCTCAAAGGCTGGGCCAACCTGTGCACAGTACACCCCTTGTCGCACAAATTTGTCAAATCCCAGCTCTTGTGCTGTTTTCTTGGCTAGTTTTTGTAAGCTTTTGTCATAAGCATCATGCAAGGCTGGAAATCTAGGACCCATCCTGTCCAAAATAATTTGAAAATGTGGAAAAAATTGAGATATTTTGACTCAATTAGATGCATTATTCCCCATAATTTTGAACCTTGTTTACAATGTGACTTCTTCAGCTTAGGCCACCTAGTGTTTTTGCCCAATCAAAAACCGAGTCTTAAACAAAAGACTCTGAGGTTACCAATAAAATAAACCAATCAGATTTTGATGTTCCCATGACTGAAATAGAAAATTGGAATCCTTTCCGTCCTGTCTGGCAAATGAGTGACGTCTGCTTCAAGATGGAATCAAGTATTCTAATTTCCTATTTCAGTTGACTGTTTGTGATAATCCTATTTATGGTATGCTGCACCTTTCATCATTTATGCCTCTAAGTGGACTTTGTCCTGTCAGGCCAGCCAAGTTGATGTGATCTTGAATAATCATGATGTCACCTACTTTCCATTCCTTTATCAAACCTCCTGCTGCATTGGTTACAATAAGTGTCTTGATACCTAGATGGGCCATGACACGCACTGGCAGAGTTATCTATTAGGTAATAATCAAAATGAATATGGTGTAAAGGCCTGGACAGAAAATGCAATGTTGCCTGTGACATTGCTTGTAACAAGGTTTTTAGGGGGATGTCACACGGAGCTACTTTCATTGTAACATTGCATAAAATTGGTTAAGCATGGTAACCAAGTTCTATGTTCACAAAAGCTGATGAAATTGGTCAGCAGTATATCAAAAAAATAACATTTCATTGGCTGAGAGCATCATGCCATTGAAAGCAGTGTCACAGACATGTTTACATGGTGAAATTTGTCACTGTCAATGTTGAAACTTCTGCGACATCGTGTGCAACAGTTGCAAGAATGGACACATTGTATGATTTCCCAATTGTGAGCAAAGTCACAGGCAATGTTGCATTTTGTGCATGTCCAAGCCTTAATTAAAGTGCAATAAAAGTTTAATATTTTTCCATTCTGTGAGTTCCAGGGCTGTTTTGCATACCTCTCCTGGAGTGTACCCTTCATAAAGATGGCAGCGTCCTTGCATCATAACCACAAATTTTCCATTGAGTTTCCCAAATACAAATTGTCCCTGATGACCAGGCACTGTTGGAAAAAAAACAAAATTACAAAAAAATTAAGATTTTAAATAAATTCAAACTAAGGCAGCAGTCACATGTTAACTGAAACAATACATTTGCCTTGTGAACCTCATATTCAAGCACTTCAAAATGAGTTTAGAATAGCATAAACAAAGAATTTTATTCTCTTGAGAATAAAGTAATATGGGTGTTAGTGTTGCTTGAAAAAGGTCTAATAAGCATATGATCACACAGTATGCAGTCCACTGAGTTATGCATGCTAATTAACAAAATTCATGCACTTAATTTGATTTTAGTGTACAATGGTATGTTATTAATCTAGTTTTAAAAACCTCATGAATGATTAATAAGGGGAACACAATAGAAATCATATGGAGGAGGTTTTAAATCTGATAAAATATCATCTTCATTTGCATAAACTTTAACTTGGATTTTCTCTGCCAAACTTGGTTCATTTGTAAAAAATTCTGAAGAACCTGAGAACATGCACCTAGACATTTTTTAAGCTGTTCAATAAACTCCCAGATTGTGTTTCATCAGGTCTAAAACCACTTGGCTATATGCCCCATGTTTTAAACCTGATAAAACACTCCTGCTCATTTATTAAACAGTATACACTTATTTCAAAAACATTGACCAAAAATGACAAGCAACAAGCTAAGACTGCAAAGGATACTGGTAAATTAACTCATAATCAATTTGTTCTACAAGAATAGTAGTTACCCTAGGACGTGCACTTTGTTTATAGCTTAGGGTTGTTTGCAGGCCATCTTCATTGTGCATACAACCTCTTACTATGAATAAATTAAATGCAATTAAAAAGTATCAAACATCCCTTGCAGTCTTGACTTGCTTGTTGCTTGTCATTCTTGGTTGCGACATTTTTTTTTAAAGTATATACCCTGACTAAATAATTCTACCTGTGCTTTTAGGAAATTGAGGTATTTTTTCATATGGAATAACATCCTTCTCTTCTACTAAATCACCAAGAGCAGAGAGTCCAGACCCACATATTACACCAACTGTTGGCTTGTATTTCGTTTGATTTGCTATTATCTTACATATTTCTTCAACTTCTTCATAAATATGACTAAATTCAAACCTAAAAGCAGAACCATATATTAGTTTTCTAAGATATCTAAAGTACATTAATAAATAAAGTTCTTTCATCCAAAATCCTAATCCATTCAATGCACTTACAACTAAAAATCCATAATTTGCATTTCAATTGCTTATACCTATAAAGAGCATTTTTTGTGTGGTAAGAATTATGCACCTATCAAAGTAAACCCCAAGGGGGAGGAGTGCAGGCAAGGGGTGGGGATTTGATTGAGAGCTGCAAATTTTTATCAAAATCCTGAGGGTAGGGAAACAAAAACTGATCAAATGAACCCAAGTGCCCCACTTCCGAGGAGAAAATGCACCTACTTATAAGTGAACATTGACCACTGATTATATGGAAGCACATGTGTAATTCATGTTTGCTTGGAAGCTGGCCTGATCAAATGCCTTGACCCTCGGGACCACAAAATGGTCAAATGTCTGACTGAGGAAACCACTAACACTTTCAAATCTCCATCTTTTGCCCACCCTCCCCCCGGGGTTTACTTTGATAGGTGCATTACTAGTAATAACAAGTCAACTGTTCTTTCTTCTCGAATTTTGGGTTCAGTTTTGGTAGCAAAAATAGTACTAAATATCTGATTGCAGGGAAAATATTAAATAAGCAATAAAAGAACAACTACGAGGACACAACACTGAAACACGATCACACCTATTGTATAACTACGAGGGAAAAAACAATGGGCAAGTTAGGGGCGTGAAATAATATCTCCAAAATACCGTCGCTTGCATCTACCCGTGAACAGTCGCGACAAAAACATGTTCTGTCGCGCCGTTAAACTTCAAAGTTTGGACCATCAAACTCGAAAGTTTCTACTGCCTATTTTCCCAGTTCCACGATTTTTCCGAAAAGTTGCTGCCAATATATACGGGAAAACCTCAGCATGGTGGCACTCTCAGAAACTCTAGAAACTCGATAAATTGAATTTATTTAGAGGATCGTACTTAAGAGAGAGCGTGAACGTTCTGTTGCGACTGTTCACGGGTATAGATGGAAGCGACGGTAGTTAACACTAGTGGCCCAACGTGTTCATCTTTCCAACAGCGCACCCATGGCGGGCCACATACTGAAACCAAGGTCTTCATCATGATACAAAAGTAAAACTAAAATCTCAAGGAGTTCAGAATTTGCGTGCCACGTGTATTTAGTAAACAGACGCAAAATTTCAAATAAACATAAAGCCTAATACTAGTAATTTGATAATTCGTGGTTCAGAGGTGATAAACTACCATTCAACCGGAGTTACCGTTCTACAAGGTAGCAACTAAAGGTTATAAACTTGTTCAACCATAAAGCATATAGCTATACACAACCCTAGGAAGACTAATCGACCCAAAAATGTTGTTTTGTATTTTGGAGATAATTGTATCGCTATATCTTGATAATGGAAAGAGATTTTCAGGTTGAGAGATCGTGTTACTGCTGTGTAGAAAAGGATTGCTGTGTACTCTGACAATTAAGTTATATACAACAAACTTGTACCACATGTATGACCTCTGATTCCTCCTGTTGTTGTTTGGAGCAATTGAGATGCAAAATTTGGGATCCATTTTCATGGTTTTTACAGCTGATAAAAATTCTTACCTTCTTTCTTTGGGATTTAAATTTGATGCCATTCTTAAGTCAGCACGTAAATTTATCCGTAGACACACCAACTTGATCGAAGGTACTATACAAGCAACAGTCGATATTTATTCTTGTAACACCATATATGGTATGATTAATATTTCCCGGGAAACATTTCAGTTAGCGGGAAATTAGTCTAATCGAAATCACGTAACCAAGTTCTGATAAAATAAAGAGCTTAACATAGTTCTACAGCTTAGAAAAGCTTAAAACTGCTAAGCACTTTTGTAATTTTTATCTAACAGTTGGAATTCTGACTATTCTGGATGCAAGAGTTTGTGCGCAATCCAGCGATTCTCAGTCGTAGCTATCGTTGTCGTGAGTGAAACGTGGAACAGATCGCAGTTTGATGTTTTCCGCGTATATGTGTTACTTAGAACCCCCGATTCAAATTTTTAATTCTAAGTAAGTACACAGTTATGCTCTAGTTGAGATTGGCCAATATTTACTTTTTTCGGGAGGGTTTCTTTTCAAATCGAGGTAGCCATGTTCAAGTATATCCCTCCTCCCCACCCCCACCCCCACCCCCACCCCCACCTGCAACAGGCAAAACAATAGTCTATATAGAGTGATTTTAAGGTGGCCCGTTAATGATACTTTGGATGCGCGCTTTTCGTCAACTAAACTTTTACCGATTTCTGTCGTAATTTTTCGGATCCTAATTCAAGAATGTTTGAATTTTTAGAACATAGTATTTTTGTTTTTCTTGGTGTGAAATTCTTGTAGATATAAACACGTTTTAAATACTACAATTTTTCAAAATTGGTCCATAATTCTGAAATTCCTCGATGGATTTTCTTGCGCCAAAAAAGCCGTGAAGTTGGAGATTTGTATCTGTTTGTTTCGAAGCCAAACTGACCATAGAACTCGCTGCACAAAATTCCATCTTAGTTCCAGTTTTAAATTAGGATCCGAAAAATTACAGAAATCGATAAAAGTTTAGTTGACGAAAAGCGCGCATCCAAAATATCACTAGAGTGATTTTCCTTTGCCCTTGAAAGAATAGGCAAACTAGTAGTCAGTAGTAGACTCTAAAACCATTGTTTTCTTTTGTTCTTTATCAACTAGTACTAACTAAATAGTCATTTTTCTTTCACGGGCGAAGGAAAATCACTAACGCTCCAAGAAATGGGAACGGGCCACCTTATAACCCGTGAAAAAAATAGCATGCATAATAGTCTGTATTACACTCTAAACCTATTGTTTACTCTTGTTCTTTATCAACTGGTACAAAGTAAATAGTTATCTTTTTTTCGCAGGTTAAATAAAACCACTCTAAAGCAAATTTTACGAACTACAAATCTACCAATGTCCGTTAAAAAGCACCAGACGGCTGACCAGACAGAAAATACAAACCTTATTTGTACAAACAAGATCTCTTTGACGTTAATATGGGAAACTATTGTGAACTAAAATTAAAGATGTAGAAGATTAACATAACATAAAAGTTTTGGCTTAAGAAGTCGAACATTGTAATATCAGAATATGTCTAGAAATGTTTACATGCCTTCACGGTGTTCGTTGACGGAAAAACGGGAAAGGTACAATGAGAGTTAATGACGAGAAAAGAGAAATAAGAGGGAGAAATAAAAGAAACCCATTCTTCTAGTTTTATTGCAACTTGCATTCGAAATGAAACATCGATTTGCTCATTCTTTCACAGCCATTCAAATATAAAATAAAAACAAAGCTAAACTAAGAGTTTATATCTCGATGTTACATGTCAGAGCGATATGGTACAGACTGGTAACAAGCTCACGTGAATATTAGTTTAAAATGTACATTTCCCTCTTCTAAAAGTAGCATTATTGAGGTATAATAACAGTGCACATACTTGTATTGCTATTATACAGAGTAAGAGTATGCATACATTTTAGTATACAAAGGAAGAGCGTGTGATTTTACACAATATGACTGGTTCCAGTGAAACTAAAAGATCTATAGGCAAAGAAAAGTAAGCTTTCATCTTCGCCGGTTGCTCCGACTGCGACTTCGACTACGCGACGACCTACGACGTCTGTCGGGAGATCGGGACCTCATTCGCCCTCCACGATTCTCACGCGATCTGTCTCGATCTCGAGAGCGATCACGCATGCGATTTCTTGCTTGTTGTTCGCGTTCTTTTTCACGTTCACGTTCACGTTCCCTCTGTTGTTCCCTCTGTTGTTCCCGTTCCTTTTCGCGTTCTCTTTGCTTTCTTTCTCGATCTTCGTCATCCTTCTTTCTCTCCTCTTCTCGTCGCTTACGTTTCTCTTCTCTTTCCTGGTCGCGTTTTATAATCTAAAAGACGGAAATTTTGAGGTTATTAATAAAAATATTCTGGTCATGTCTGTTTCGTTGGGTTATACACCTATTCCAAAAAACGTCACATGCAGCCGTAAGCAACAAGCCAAGTCCGTAAGGCAGTAATTCAGTAATCAACAATCCATTTAGATGCAGTCATTTTGGTCTTTTTACACTGGCAGGCTGTTATGCTTTACAAGATCAAATGTGTGTGCGAAAACTCAGCTAATATCCTGACCACAGACGTTTGCTCTTGGTCTCGGTCTTGTGGCTTGTTGCTTTGGCTGTGACAACGTTTTTTGAAATGGGTGAATAATCGCGCGGCTTCCGCTGTTTTGGCTGTCAGTTGGTAAACGAAAAGACTTTACCAACCAACACGTTTCCTTTTTTACGAGATCAAGGAGCACATAATGTCAAAGACTTGCCTGGTTTGTTTTCTTACGAACCATAATAAAGCATTTCGTTTTGCCTTATTTGCATGAAATCTGAGGGGCACTTTGCATGAATACAATAGTTTTCGTGTGCAGTGGAAATAACAAACAAGCTATTGCATTTATGCAAAGTGCCTCTCAAAGTCGAGAATAAGAAAGCAGTGAATAAGGTTTCATAAGAGTACTTCTAAAACTCATTACTCTTCACCAACCGCGTTCTTCCACTGCCACCACGTGCTGCTATCTTTATCGGGAAATAAATATATGTTGTCAGGGGTAACTAGCTCTGCCTGGTTTGTTTTAAGGCTTTGCACCAGACAAACGAAGAAAGGAAACCGTTAGGAAAAGGGATCAACTTTGTCCGCAGAGTAAAATGGTTTCAAGGGGTCTCACCAGTTGTCAGGGGTAACCGTTAAGGTCCATACAAACTAAGGGTTTTGCTTAGGGGCAGGCTCCGGGGTCGCTTTGCTCCTTCACAGGTACCAAAGATTTCAAGTAAAAACGTTGTGGTAGGAGCACAGTTTTGCCCCCCGGCTCACGCTCCCTGATATTAAACTGGTTAAATATCAGCAAGCATGACCACACCGTGCAGCAAGCTCCTGCAGCATGCTCTCTCTTGCGTACTAGTTGTGCAAAATGACCCGGGAGCCTGCCCCTGGTGCAAAAACCTTAATGTGTTTGAATCTTTATAAACAGCAAACAGCCAAACAGTCTACAACAGTACCAAAGAGCGTAAATTTACCTGTTCCGTTGTCAGGGGTAACCAGTAAAGGCAGGGAGTTGTCTTAGTTTTTCGGAAGAGATTATCTAATAAATCTGCAGGGCTGCTGTCATCTTCAGCTGGGTTTTCTTCCATCAAAGAACAATCAAAGGTTAGTTTTGCTTGAAGTAATAGACAAAAGGAGTGTCAAAGAAAGTTAGGTTGGTATCTCACCTTTTTCTTCTTCCACCTTTTCTACCTTGTCTTCTTGCCTCACAGGTGGCTCAAGCTCCTTTCTTTTCTTCCCCAAAGCTTCATTAGTATCAATAGCCATCTGCAAATAGATAAATAACATGTAAACAAAAGTTCAATTAAGAATTCTTTCTGAGAGTGATGACAGTAAGTGTAAGGTTTGTTTGGGGTCCCTGTGTTCAGGGGAAGATAGTGACAACGACATGAAGTGTGACTCTTGTTTTAAAGGTTTACTTTAATTGGGGATATTTTTTGTTTGCACACTGCCACTACTTGTATGTTTATATTCTATGAAGAATGGCTGAATTTACAGGTTAAGAATTTTGTGTAGGTATACTGTACAGAATTACCTGCTCATCATCTTCAAAATCAACACTGAGTATTTTAGGGCTTGTTTGAGGCCATTTTACACCATGTAGAGCAGCTCTTGTAGCTGTTGCACCTTCTAGATCTGTGTACTGCAATGGACGTGTTTTTACTCAATAAAGAAATAATGGTACACATGTAGATATAAATCAAGCGAGCAAGAAGACAGGTGAGTTACTCACATGTAGTTAGCAAGCAGTTCTTTTCAACTTAATACACTTTTCTTAAAATTATAACAATTCAGTGAAATGCAGTAATCACTATTAGCAACACTGTTGTCATAAAAGCAACTAAATAATGACCATCATCATCATCATCATCATCATCATCATCATCATCATCATCATCATCATCTTTTCAAAAAGCAACTTAAATGCTTAATGACTATGCTCAACATCAAAATCTTCATATTGTCATCATCATTATAGCATCATCATCATTCTCAAAAAATTAGCTCCTGAACCAAATAGATATGCATGTGACACTAGGTGTCCAGAAAACAAACAATACAAGTGTTTTTGCACAAAATCAAAGAAAAACACTCAACATTCAATAAATAAACAAGCCTTACAATTGCATAGCAATGTGATTTAATCTTGTCAATCCAGAATCCACCTTCTTCCAGTGTTCCTGTTTTTCCAAGAAGGTCCCTCAACTGTCTCTCAGTGAAAGGTCTGACCAGGTTCTTTATGTGAACGTTGACACTCTCTGGGTTCTTAGCAGGGGAGGGTGAGCGCTCTGCTGGTAGGGGTGACTGACTTAATACAGGAATAGTTGGTAACCTATGTTCATTGGACAATGTGGGTTGAGCTGCATAAAATAAAAATATGTAAGCAAATGGAGTAATTATGGTTATCATTAACAATATATCTGCTTTAACTACTACTATCATCCAGTAATGCAGGATTGAGATGTTTTGCAAAATATGATTGTTTTCAATGATGTTTCTTTATACCCATTTTTTGGAAATGTGACTAAGACTCTAAACTTGTATTAATCAATAATTAAACCACTTCATTGTCATTCTCAATGAAAAGAAATACTGTGTACAGCCGGCTACACTTTTATTAGTGCAGCTTGCTTGTACAGTAGTTGAAAACTTTAATGACAGTCGAATCTGGCTATAAAAACTCTTCTCAAAGCCTTAAATATCAGCTGTTTACTGTGGTTTTACATATTCTGCGAACTCAGACATTCCAACAGCTAGTTGTGAAATGGGTTTTTCGCTGCCATCAATCAAAACTAATTAGTCGGTACCTTTTATGTTTTTGATTGGCGGCAGCA
>JAADYU020130103.1:0-11557 GCA_011763375.2 Heteractis magnifica | reverse complement strand
TACAGCAGTAATGAAGATGATGACAGTGATGATGAAAGCAATGGTGATGATGATGATGATGGTGGTGACAATGATGGTGGTGATGATGATGGTGATGATGGTGGTGGTGGTGATGATGATGATGGTGACAATGATGGTGGTGATGGTGGTGGTGGTGGTGGTGGTGATGCTGTTGATGATGATGGTGGTGATGGTGATGATGGTGATGATGGTGGTGGTGGTGATGATGATGGTCATGGTGGTCATGATGGTGGTGGTGGTCATGGTGGTGATGATGATGATGGTGATGCTGTTGATGATGATGATGGTGATGATGGTGGTGATGGTGATGATGGTGGTGATGGTGATGATGATGGTGATGATGATGGTGATGATGATGGTGATGATGATGATGGTGGTGGTGGTGGTGGTGATGATGGTGGTGGTGGTGGTGATGGTGGTGATGGTGGTGATGGTGATGATGGTGGTGGTGGTGATGATGGTAGTGATGATGATGGTGGTGATGGTGGTGGTGGTGGTGATGGTGGTGGTGATGATGGTGATGACAGTGACAGGTTATATGGTTTTATTAAAAATTTCTATTAATTTAATTTTATTTAATTTAAAGTGGCTGGAAATTCCATTTGACTCCCAAATGGCAAGGACTAAGAACAGAGTACTGGTCAGAGGACTCTTGAGGTAACTTGTTTTCTATTACTTTTCATGCTACAATAAAATGGTCACCCTTTGCACTTACATTCACATAACATCTTTCATTCTCTTTTTCATTTCATTTCAGTCCGTCCCATGTCCTGACATTTGGAATAGTAACAGGAGCTATAGGAATAACAACTTTATTAACACAAGTCAATGCCCTTACAGCTCTATTAGGTATATTATATACTCGTTAATATTTATTAGGATATTATTGGAGATTATTACTTTATTTTTCAATGTCATAAAGAACAGCTGCCTAATAGACTTCTTTACTTAGGATGTAATATTTTCCCATTTCAGACCACGTGTCATCCTCTTGGGAATAAAATTATTTGTTTGAGGTTCATACATGTTAACGTATCTTCTCAAGCGTTTCCATGAAGAAACAAAGACATAAAGTCCAAGGGAATGACACATGATCTGAAATGGGAAAACATTATGCCTAAAGTCAAGAAGCCTATTTGGTATCATTGATACTGTGTAGCCCTTCGCTATGACGTTACCTTACATTTTCTATCTTTACTATAGGTGGAGTGAATCTTCTACTATATACAAGTATATACACACCTCTCAAGAGAATAAGCATCATTAATACATGGATGGGGTCAATAGTAGGTGGGATTCCACCCCTCATGGGATGGGCAGCGTGTACAGGGACACTTGACCCAGGAGCTTTAGTGTTAGCTGGAATATTGTACTCCTGGCAATTTCCTCATTTTAATGCACTGAGTTGGAATTTAAGGCAGGACTATTCAAGAGGTAAGTTTTTGTTCAAGACGGTTTAATGCCATACTAAGCCATATTGGTGCTCTTAAGTGGCTTCCAAGCTCTGACCAATCAAAAGGGAGAAAACTGTACACTCTAATCAAAGCACTTGAATTTAGAAGCCATTAGTTGCAGTTCCACATGCTTTCCCACTCAGATAATTCCCACATTTGTAGTTCAATTTGTCCTTCTTTGTGGTACTTAGCCATTTTCCCATAAGTGACAAACCTATGGTACTGACCTACAGTGCATACACAGTAGAGCAGATTTCTTATGACTGTGGAAAGCTCATGGCACGAACATGGTTGTGACACGGTCAAGGCACAGCAAGGCATGTCAAAATTTTAGAAAACATCACAGCTGCAGCAAGGCATGCTTATGGCATGGACCGTGCCACAAGCTTTTCACAGTCATACGAAATCTGCTCTATGATATGCTGTAGCACTTTTACCTGTAAATGGCTTTCCATTGTTTGTGCGTAAATCCTTCAATGACAGTGTGTACTTATGGTCACAGTAAGGATGTATGGTATGGCTATGAATTTGCTGTGTTTTGACCCACTCCTACTAAACCTGCTCTATTGCCAGTGCTTGGAGATTTAACTATTCATACATGCAAAGAAGTGGAGGGTTGGTATTCTTGTTCCTGGAGCATGGTGGTCTTGCAGAATATACTTGACAAATTACTAGAACCAAATTACTAGATAGGCCTGTTTACATACTCCAGCAATTTTGTTGTGACTTGATGGGCAGTTTCAATGACAAGTATTGCAATCCAAATCATGCATTTGCACTAAATTTCAAGCATGATCAAATTGGTGGCAAGTTCTGCATAATCTGTTGCCATGAAATGGCCGTAAAATCACAGCTCAAGTTTTATGACAAAAATGCTAGTGTAAATGCACCTTAAGAAATACAAAGATTAACTTATCTGATTTTATTCCTCAGCTGGCTACAGGATGATGTGTGTGACAGACCCTGCTCTCTGCCGCCGTGTAGCCCTCAGACACTCATTATACCTGATTGGCTTATCAACTCTGCTACCCCTGTGTGATGTCACCTCGTGGTGGCTTGCTCTAGATTCACTTCCTCTAAACACCTATTTTACATGGCTTGCATGGAAATTCTACAGAAACTCTGATAGTAAATCTTCCAGAGAACTCTTTCGATTTAGTCTCTTGCATCTACCAGTGTTGATGCTGCTTATTATGTTCCACAAGAAACCAAAGAAGAATAGCAGAGATGTCATCAATACACTAGAGGTTACCATGGAGACCTAAAGAACTGATACTGGTTGCTATAGAAACTTATGTTATATATGATAGAGTGGTACATGGAAACCTAGATAAATAAGATACCAGTTACCATGGAAACCTGTGTAGGGGTTACCATGGAAACTTGGGTGCTGGTTACCAAGGAAACATAAAAGTTAGAAACATTGAAATGGCTAATGCAAGTTGTTAAAATAAAGCATAAAAATTTTTGTTCTAAAAATTATAATTTTAAAATTTGCAACAGGGTGTTGGTTGTTCACGTACATGTATTTATAAAACATTTTATAAAGGAAAGTTTTATGAAGAAAATGCTTAGATTAGTTTTATCTATTCTTATTGCTGCTGAATCTGTGTGCCCTGTGGTCTGTGCTAAGAATTGAAGGACTGAGTGAATCCTTAGAGTGATGGCACTTAACCCATGAAATAGTTATTAGTCCTAAAGCCTGGTTCACACTAGCGTCATAATCATAATTGTAAGCAATGTATGCAGACTCAGTAGCGTACTGCTCATTAACAGTGCTGGTCTTTTTTCACCCCTCAGTGATAAATACGATCCTGAGTCTGCATACGTTGCTTACGATTATGATTACGATGCTAGTGTGAACCAGGCTTAATAGATATTAGTAGACGCTAATTCTATTGTTTTCTTTTGTGTCTGTCTGTCTATTACACTTTAACCATTAGTTTTTGTTTCATGGGTTAAGTGCAATCACTCTAGTACCAAGAATCTGTTTCCAGTAGTTGAATTCACTTTGAGTCCTCCTTTTCTTGCTATGAAAAAATCAGAGCAATGATTCCAGGAATGAGAAAGATTTTTATCCTAAAATTCATGGCATGTAATATAATTATATCAATACATAAATGTACAGTGTGACTGGATAAAGACGTTATAAAAAGTATTGTATTTTTTATTTGTGCATACAATATATGTTAATCCATCAATTTTTATGTTATTTTTACTTCTTGTATCAGTATTTACATTCATTGATCATTTTATTTTCACAACAGTCTTATTATTTTGTACAAATATGTACACGTCTTTCTATTTTTTCAGCTATTCATTTAAATCCAAAGTGATTCACATATTGCTAGGGTGAAAATAAGCCAATTAACCCAGGGTGTAATGTTTTCCCATTTTAGATCATGTGTCATTCCCTTGAGTATTGTTTCTTTGTTTCTCAGTATTAGTGCTTGAGAAGACACATTAAATGTGGATGAACCTCAAACCAAGAATCGTAATCTCAAGGGATAGACACATGGTTTGAAATGGGAAAACATTATGCCCAAGGTGATTTGGTTTATTCTGCTACATATTATTTCTCTCTTCTCTTCTAGACTACTCATTTAATTCACTGAGTTGTCAATCAAATTGCCTCTAGAGGGTGAGCATGGCTGCCAAGAATCATGAAGATGCAACTTTCATACAAGGACTAATCCATAAAGAAAATATTGTTGAAATGTGATGAGCTCAATCTTTTTACTTCCTCTGAAAGAAAAATAGAAAATTAGCAGTGAGCTATCCTAAGTAGCTGTTGATATGGTTTTGGAATAGTGAAAAGGAAAACACAAAACAAATATCAAACATTTATTTTCACTGCTACAAAGTTCTCTTTGTGTCTAGTGTGCAGGTGTGTGAAAAGAGAGAGATACTGAAACACTCTCAAGTTTTTGGTAAGGCTTCTCAAACCATTATTAAACTATTAATAGATCGAATCCATTTGGGTTTCCATGTGGTCTGAAATGGGAAAACAAATACACTGAAGTGCATTTGGTCCATTATTGTAGAAAGGCAAAGCAAAAGTTGGAAAAAAGTTTTGGTAATTAAGATCACATATCCAAACCTCACCAGCATGACATAGTGATTTAATTTGTTTTCAGATTTCCCATCAATTATTGATGTGTCTGAGAGGATTGCTTGTATAAACTTACCATTGATTTCAATGAGATTAGCACTCTTCTGGTTCAGTATTACAAAAAATTCTCTTTGATCTGACTTCCTACCGACGACCCAGCAGTCTGACATTGTTTTGACATAAGTCTCTCCATCTTCTTGAAAGCTGATGAAAAATGAGAGCAAATGAAAATGGGAAAAATATGTTTAAGATGAAAAATTTATGATGATGGTCTTGATGATGAAAACTGGAAGTAATATACCAATGATGTTGATGACGATGATGATAAATGGTTGTGATGAAGTTGTTGATGACGATAATGGTGATGTTGATGGTTTTGATGGTGATGATGATAGTGATGATGATGATAGTGATGACCATCTATCTTGGAAAAACCTGTAGAGAAAATCACTGATTAATAAAAAAAATTTTTTTTTGTTTTGTTCTCAAAAAAAATCCATATCCCCTCCCCCCTAAAGCAATGTTGCTTGGAAAACAATCGAGGATGACTGCTACACTACCAACATTGCTTGAAGGAGGGGAGGGGGGTTTATTGTTCAAAATATTTAAAAGGCAAAAATATGGTCAGAGTTTTCACATTCTCTACCCTTTTGTCCAAGGTTGATGATGATGAAGATGTCATTGATGATAATGATGATGATATTTAAAAGCAAACCAAGTTACTAACTTTTTAAAATCACCACTGATATCCCCTATCAGTCTTATTATCTCTGGTGCAACTCCAGAAAGAGAAGATTTCTTGGAATGAATTGAAGACTTCTGGGCCAAGTTCATGTGGTTGAAATAAATGTATCGATACTGCTGCTCTGAACTGAAATCACCAAAAATAAAATACTATAATCACAAGATCAGACTTGTTTTTCTTTTAAGCTAAGAACCAATATTATCACAGCAATACATAATCTAGGAACTGCTACACACCCTGTGTCTCCTACCGCCACCCCCCTCCAGCTTCAAAAATTCAATCATACCCTAGTTGTTTCTTAGCAGTTTGTTCACCAATGATGTTTGCAAGGTTTGTTAGTTGAGGGCCAACGAATCCATCAAGTTTTCTGTAGAACTCTAAACTTGGATTAGGAGGTGCTGAAGTAAATAATCAAAAACTATCAATTCATTTTCCATAGTCTCTTTGTCCTAAAGATCTGTTTTTTTGTTAATATGCTTTTTATTGAAAATTCTTTGCTTACCAGCAACCAACAGACAAATTGTTGCATCTAGAGCCTGTAAAACACATTGATTAATATGAACATATGTTTACAAATGGCCAGAATTATAATGCCAGAATTCATTTGTGCATAAATTTAGTTCCAGAAAATATTAATACCTTTTTAATTGTGGGAATTGGAAATTCCAAGGGTTAGGTAGGGTCTGAAGCTGGCATATTGTGTAGTACCAGAAAATATCCATACCTCCCCCATGGAGGGGGATTGGTATTTCCAAGGGGTGGGGAGGGTCTGAGGAGGGTAGATTGACTGTAGAAAGAAAATATCCATACCTCCCCTGTGGAGAGGAATGGGTGGGGAGGGGCTATATAGTATATTCTAGTACTTCTCTCATGGAACTTCCAGGCTGGGGGGGGGGGGGGGGGTGGAAGGGGGATCTAAAATTAACCCCCCTCTGTAAGATGATATTTTCTTCAGCTGTCACAATGTTATCCTTTACCTTATAACAAACCAATAATAGTTCTTCCTGTTTAGTGTCTGTGTTCACAAAGATATGAGGAGGTTTCCTTGGCATTGGAATGTTGTTTAGTTCTGACGGGCCTGTAATAAACCTGTTGTCATGACAACAATGAAAACCAATCTGTTTCTTCCCCATCAGAAGTTTACATGTTGAAATGTTGAAAAATGAATATTGATCAAAATACTTACTTCCCATGATGGGATTTTGGTTGTACAACGACGTACCCTTGAGATGCCTTAGAACTATCCGATACCTGTTTATTGACAAGAGAAAAATTTTTTGTTTAGCCATTTTTATTCCTATTGCTATTATCATAAATTTTTAAGTCACTTTTCATTAGTCATTGCCTTGATAATGACATTGTGCAACATAGCAACATTGTCTTTATTTTATAACTATTATTTTTATCATGTTTCACATCTTATCACAGAATTTTATCATCAAATATATAAACAAGAAACTTCTTATTTGATTAAGAGAAAAAACAGTTTCAATAAATCTCAATCATCTCGGATGTTATGCCTGCAGAACAAACACAAGATATCTGGTCGCAGAGCTATCCTACTAAAACTAATGCAGCTCAAAAAAGTATCCATACCTCCCCAGTGAGGGAGAATTGTAATTTCCAAGTGGTGCCCAGGGTTGGTCTATGAGGAATGTAGTATTTATGAATATTGTGGAATGGATAATCTAGCATCGATTAAACCCCTTGAGTGGGTATGGATATTCTCCCTAACTTGTGGAAAAGAACTACATTGTAGAATTCTTGATTTAGTCATAATTTACCTCTGAATCCATGGTCGATGGAAATAAGCTTGTTACAAGATATTTAAACATTATTCTCATGTCCTCTTGCCCTAAACCACTCCTACCATTAACAAATGAAAGTGTGTCATACAGTACTACAAAATTTAGTATGTAACACTATTTAACAATACTGAATTGCCTGTATTTGTAGGCCTCTCTTGGGTCACTGTAAGTATTGATGACTGTCAAAGTTACTTACCACACAAGTTTATCAGAGTACAGGAAAGCCGTGTATTTTATTGGACTAGAAAGAAAACAAGAAAGATGGCAGTGAATATATAGATGAAGAAAAATGAGATTAATTTTTAAAAGACGTCCACTAATGCTTCTGACAAAGAACTGTCCCATCCATAATGGTACAATATCACCACTACAAGAATCCTTTTTCATAAGATTCAGGGCTCACAATACAAAATAAAAATGCCCATTTATTTTAGGCAGGACAAATAATTTTAGAGCATAAATTTTACCAGCCATTTTACTTTCCATTTGGTAGTTCAAAATTATTTTCACCTGCCAGTAGTAAAATTTGACCAACATTTAAGCCATTGGCAGGCTGCAATTTTGAGCCCTGAGATTTCAAACCCTGGTGTATTCTACATGTATGCTGATTTTACAGGAACCAATGCAGGCAAGATAGCATAAAATGTTAAATTGAATAGTATTGTGCTCATAAGTCTTGAAGACTGAATTCAGTTATTTTAAAACAAACTTACTGAAATGTATGTTCCACTAAATTAACAAAGGACTGGACTTTTAAAAATGTGTTTTTGTCCAGAGGAAGGAACTGGATACCTGAAAAATAAAGAAAAGAAAAATGTTAATGAGATTCAAATGATCAAAAAATATCCGAGGTTACTGCAGCCATTGGTAAATAATCTCTACCTCAAGTACAGATATTATTACCCATTATTAGAAGTTATTATGCTTACCTGAGAAGACATCCAGTAAATCAAAATTATTAAAGTTCAAAGTCTGTAGATACTGGAGAAATGAAAAACAAATTTCACTTCATAATTGAGTTGGAATTTAGAAGTTCATTTTTGTGGAGAGCCAAGAACAAGGAGGAAACCTTTGAAGCACTGGCAAAAACTCCATTCACATGTCATAGTGGGTCCAAGTATTGCATTCATGGTCACAGCTGTGAGAGGTAGCAGACAATGTTCTCCAAATGATTCTGATGATGATGATGATGATGATGAGATGATGATGAGATGCTAATGATGGTGATGCTAATGATGATGATGGTGAAGATGATGATGATGATGAGATGCTAATGATTATGATGAAGATGACAATGATGATGATGATGATGATGAGATGCTAATGATGATGATGATGATGATATTGAGGAGGAGTAGGAGGACAATAGACGATGATGATGGTGACACATGATGGTTGTGATGGTGATGACAATGGTGATAATGATGTTAATGGATGTCATTATACTCACATGTACAAAAAAGTACTCTGCCCTCTTCCGTAAAGCATCTATGCTGTATGTCTTTACAAGATATGAAAATGTCCCATTGAACAACTGAAAAAAAGACAAGAAACCTTTATTAATTGGTCAAACATTTTAAACTGGTAGAGGAATAAAACAACTCACTCTAAACATCTTGTAAGCTTGCTTGAGCACTGCATCCAAGATGCTGTCCTGTAAATATACAGAAAACACTTCTGGTTAAAATGTGCAGCAGTAGACTCAACATAACAACTGGATCTTACCAGCACATCCTCATCATGGTACTCGTCTGATTTTTTGCCATCTTTTGCAATTTTTTCACTAAAAGGAACACTTATAGTCTAGGAAAAATAATGAAAAATAAGATAGTTGGAATCACATATTTGACACTTTATTCTCTAGTTATTATATCTCAACTTGCTACAATTCTGAGAGCAAATAAACCCTAGAGTTGGGAGATAAACCCTTGAGGTGCATTAAGGGTGGCTTGATAGAGTTTCATAATGAAATTCTATTGAGCCACTTTAAAGGGAACAGAGTACCAAACACAAGCTCCAGTCATGCCTTACAAGAAATCCAACCCAAGACCACAGTATATGTAGCTGTAACAGATGCTTGTGGCAATGTGAATCCCCATACAATACACTGCATGCTCCATTTCACATGCAAAGGTACAATGTAATACTATGTACTTATTAGACTGAGTGGGAGGGCTGGACAGGAAAATATTCGGCTTGAGGTCAAGCCGTACAGACTGAGTGCAACAAGGTGTGTGTGGCCTTGACTGAGAACCAAATATTTTCCTTCCTGGTCCGACCTAACTCAGTCAATAAGCATTTTATCATATGACCCTTTTCTGGCCTTTTCATGTCTCATCTTAGACACAAGTAAACAGCTTGGCTCAAGTCAAGCGTGCATGAGTGGGTCCAGGTCCAGACAGGGGTTTTTCCAGACCAAAAATCCATATCTGCTCAATTATGTGATTTTTGCCAATGGTTAATTTCATAAGAAGAAGAATTATTGTAACAAAAATTACTTCTTATCAACTGAGAGTATGGTCCTTATAAGAAAATATCAGACCAAGGTTTTCACAGTACGGACACCCATACATAAAAAGCCAAGGTCTCAGAGACATTCTCCCATAATGACCAAGTTGACTGGGTTGATAGGAGGATTATTAAATAGCAATTTTCATATACATGTAAACTTTTCTGAGACAACCATAATCTGGACCAGTCAATTACAGGAAAATAATTGACCAACTAACAAAGGCCTCAGTGAAATTAGCCAGTGTTATTTTATTGGAAGTGGTTTGTGCTATATAATAAAAGATAATTGTGGTTTAAACCTTACCATGACCATCCAGTAACCTGGTTCTGGTTGGTAGAATGTTTGCCTTGTTTTCTGGGTGTGCACAGCCTCACATGGCTTCTCTGGATTAAATGTCCTGCAACAATATGCATCTCTCATTCCAAAAAATCCTGACAAAGATACATTACCTACCTCCCGAGGGGAGGGGAATTAGAGTGAGGGAAGGGAAGGGTCTATCAATAAAACCAAAATTTCCACTTATGTCCCATAGAAATAGTTTGGAATTTTAATATCTTACTCTGTAAATTTAATAATTGCTTCAGATAGACCGATATTCCTGATTTTTTTGTCAACATCTTCTTCAGTTGGAATATAAATGATGATCTTTTGATGTTCCTGTAAAAACAAATAAAATGTCAGCAATATTTTATGATATCACATGCGCTGTTTTCAAGTGTCTGGCTGGATAAACCTCAAGATGTTGTAAAATTATTATAAGCTTCCCAAGAAATTGTACAAAACACAAAACAGCTTTGCATCCAGCAATTAAACAAGCATTTAATGAACAAGAAATAACACTATTGCAGCAACAACTGATTATATAAGAAAGATCAATGTATATATGATATATTCAGTTTATTACCGTTCCTTCTTTTGGCCCAAAGTCCGAATTAAAGACGAAGAAACTCACTAAACCAGGCGAAGTCTTCATAGTCGCCATCTTGGATTTTCTTGTTGTGTTGACTGTGGGCCACAGGCAGCCCAAGCAATGTATTTGTTTGTGTGGATAAATATGTAAAGATGATATTAATAAAATCTTTTTTCTCCTTTTCACGGTATTAAAAGCGTCTTATTTTACTATCTGGCAAAGTTTCACGGCATTCTGAGCTTTATTTGTTGAGATTTTCAACAAATACCTTACTTGGGCTGCCTGTGTGGTCCCGTCAAGGGCGGAAAACCAAGATGGCGGCCAACAAGAAATGCTTTCAAACAAGTCTGGAAAAAACGAACAAAATGCAAAAACAAACAACCCTTAGACCTATTTAGAAGAACCGAAATATAGCTAACTACATTGGGTATCATTTAGTAGGCATTATGGACGACATTTCGCTCAAGAAGAAGGCAATAGAGGAGAAACTGAATCAGGTATTTGGAGGAAGAGTTTTGACATTTTTGTCGTTCCTTGTCGAGTTGGCAGAAACTAGAGATGATTTTTGTCATTCATTTTTATCCTCAGGAAAAAATGACATTGTCGTTCATGAAGGAAAGTCTAACGAAGAGTGACCAGATTACCAAAAACATGGTAAGTTGATTACAACCTTTTTTAGTTGACAGCTTATTTCTTTGCGGGAAGGGCGTGGGGTGGTAGGTGGGTTAATTTTGATTTTTTTTTTTTTGGTCCTTTTTCTAGTTGAATATCCTAGCATCATTTGAGACTCGTATTCACAAGCTGGAAGATACTATAGTACCAGTTCACAAAGAAACAATCGATTTACAAAGAAGACAAAACAGTATCCTTCTGGAACAGATATAAGCTTACCTGATCTCCCAAGATAATGCATCTATGTTAAGGAGGCTTGAAAGGGTTTTAGAACTGGCATATACACTAACAAAAATGACCCTGAAAAACTTTATATGGCTAAT
>JAADYU020129992.1:0-11559 GCA_011763375.2 Heteractis magnifica | reverse complement strand
TCCTGTCTTTGGCACCTTTGTGTTGTACTAAAGTCACACTTGGTAGGACGTAGGCACTTCCCGTTGCTTCTTTCACAAATAACAGGGCTTGTAGTATCGCAAAATGAGCAGAAACGAATACCTGTGACAATGTTGAGTCTTGCTGGATAAATAAAACAATAGATGCTAAATATTTACTTATTATTGGATTTAAATTAGTTTATCCAATATTATTATCTTCAGTGAAAATTTATTTAGCTTCTCAATAGTTTATGAAAGTTTTACAAACGACTTAGACTCTTGAAAGCCGGGTGAGCCGAATAAAAACTTGGCTTATTCGTTTCTTTTAGGAGAATGTTGCTTTGTTCGTTTTTGGTGGCGAATCAATAGCACTGCACGGTTGATTTTTTTGACAAGAAAGCAAAAAAAAACCTTAGCTTCAGGCAATGTCATATCTGATGCCAGTTAACAGGACGGGACATTACAGCATACAAAGGAGCTCCTCCTGGAGGCAATACTATACTCATCAACATAGGTATAAGAAAGTGTGTCCTAATGATCAAACACAATTGAAAGAAACAGCTTGAAAAGAAAGGCGAAATTAGTGCTACGAGGCAGGAGGGCCCGGCATTAATTGCTATTTTTCTTGTTATTTTTTGGTGTATGATTTCTGAAGGCAATACTGTCAAGATGGGGTAAACTGAAGTCCTGAAGGAGATACTTAAAACTTAAGTGCCAAGAAGATACTTAAAACTGTTGTGTTTGTTCTAAATCAAACAAACATGTGGCTTATTACAGTTACTGATATTACTTACCAATTACTGTCAAAATGATAATATAGGTCATATCCATGGTTAAACTGGCTCCTCTATGGAAAAGATGCTTTTCCTCAAAGATGAATTCCTGTGGTAGATGTGTTTGATTTCCTGGGTGTCAGCTAAACCCTGGGGACTCCCGTTATAATCAGATGAAGATAAACAAATAGACCAACTGGCACACGAACAAAGATACGCGGCTTTAGATGTGTCTTTTGTCCAGGTTAGAATACAGAGTACTCTTTAATTGTGACTGGTATTGTGTCTCGGTAGATAAATAAATAAGACACAACAATAGGATTATGTTAATACCCACAAGAGTAGCCATTGTGCCTTCACAAGCGTGGAATTCTTCTATTGACTTATCCACGTGTTCACAACAACGCCCAGATTAATTGAAATCAAAGATCATTATGACTCAGATAAATAGAGCGTCATATTACCAGAAAATCTTTATTTGACACGTAACAAAACAAAACATAGCAGTTTGAACTCCTTCAGTGTAAAAACCAACGACTCACAATTGAAAAGTAGTGGTAGCTGTGAATATAATTGATGAAAAAGGGTATAACATTAGTTGGCTCATAACCTTCCTGGTTAGCTGTTTGATTTGTCACATCTTTAAGCCGGTACAGGAAGAAACGTTTACACTCCGCCTGTTCACAATGATGAATAAAGTAATTCGACCTAGCAGTTAATAGCTCATGATTCATCTACTTTTATATATTGAGAATAATTTCAATGATTTCGAAGAGACACGGATGCATGAAGCTAAGAAGGTAATCATTTTTTGTCGCATAGTTTCCAGTTTAGAAATTTTCACTTCCTTAAGAAATTTATTTCTTGTGAGAAATGATCAGAAGCTATAATAATTGGGCACAAAAACTAATCTGAATCTGGAATCGTTTTTTATCTCTATTGCAAATTAACAAGAGGAACAAAGGCTAAGTTATGAAGTAGTGTTTCTACAAAAGTTGTACGCGACAATTCTGAGGTGGGCGCATGCAATTTCTCCATTGCAACTAGGCGTCGTTTCGTCGCAAAGTGGGATCAAGTGTCTTTGCCATGACAAACTCTATTTTCGAAAACCAGGGAGTGGGGAAGGACCAAAACAGAATGATATATGACTGTTTGCGTAACATAAAAACAATAAAAGATGAATTTACTTATTGATGGTTGTCAACCATTCCCAAGAGCATCAAAGGCATGGCGACCATGTTGGGGGTACAGACAAAAGGACCTAATGAGAATTCTTTTGGTAAATACCATCAAGATGGCTGCGATGACGTTAAACGCAAACGAAGAATTACGAAAAAAGCGAGGAAAGACGGAACCAAATCACCACTAAAAGGAGCATTCGGATGACAGGAAATGAGTTTGTTTTCATCCCTTTTGAGTTAATCCAGGGTGTCAACCTCGCACCTACCAGGTGGAAGCCCAACAAAGAGAACCAAGCAATCATATTTAGCAAAGAACTTACAATGAGAATAACTGACATTACGTAACGAGGAAAGGTCAAGGTAAATGATGTCAAAAAGTTTGTCTTGAGATTGGTGGTAGGATCGAAAGTGATTCCGACTGACATCTATCAATAAACTATTAGTTCTTATTTGAACACCGCAGTCTTTTCCGAATGATTTTCCGACTATGAGTCAGGGAGACTAGACATAAGCTAGGAAATTAAAACCAAGTCATATTGGAATATGATAACCTAACAGGGAAATTGTTAATTGAAAAGAAAGAGTTGGTGATATTTCAATTGGTAATATCCTAATTAATTTACTCCGCACGATTAACGAAAACTGCAAAATCCCGTTTTTGTTTTGTTTTCTGTCGTCTTTTTCATTTTCTTTTCCCTTTTTGTTTTATTCTTTGGAAATCCCTTCTGTTCTGTTCTTTTTTCCTTTATAAAAACGAGACATTGCTACAAGTTCATTCTTGTTCAGCTGGCGTTAAACAATATCTACTTGGAAACTTAGAATAACAGCCCAGACAAAACTGACGTATGATGTCTGGAATTTCTTTTGCAAAGTCATTCTTTTGATATATATTTAGATTTATCGCCGCTTGCATGAGATCAAAAGTCTTGTGATTGCCTAAAAACCACCCTTAAGTAGTCTCGACAATGTATAAACATATGGGCAAGTCTTGACAGGAGGGCTCGATAAGCTACGAGACAAAGGGCTAGTGAATCTATTTTCATTATGCATGACCAATACATGATCGACGTTTGACTTAGCTAAAGAGTCCAAAAGGAAATGTAACTGTACTTGTACAAGGTTGAAAACCACCTTGCAGTTTTAGTTCTTTCAAAGACTTAACTTGATGCTCAAGGATCGATCAGTATAATATCGACAGACGCATTAAACGGGTATTAGATGTTCGATATCTTCGCCATTGTCGCAGAAGAAGTAGGTAAGCAGCTTTATTCGATACATATATGTATATTCTGAAGTAGTGATGAATATTCTGATAATGAACGCAAGAACTAAACCTGTTCAAGAGGTTCCATTCAGTATGGGACATCATATCGATATGGTATTAAGGACGAGCTCGTATCTTAAACAATTGATTGTAGCAAAAAGTTAGATCATTTCAGTACAGAGATAACTGATAGTTCCCCTAAGGATCTTCTCCAACAAAGCCCTTACACTGCTATCACGCTCAAATCTGAAAACATCACACACAAATTGAAACGTCCAACAGACTTTAAAAGTTATGATAGTCATATGTCCATGTTATAACTAAGCAGCATTATTACCGAAGTGTATGTTATCTCTCCCTCTTTCTATCTCTTTCAATCTCATCTATTTATTTCTTGGAAGTTCAGTCGGTTCGAATAATCAACTGACATAATGCGCCCTAACAGTTCCTCTTTTATCGTTAAAGTAACACTCTAAACACTGACCTCGGAGGAGTACATAATCCCTAAAGCTTCAGCTTTTGAATGCATTTATTTAAATTTCGAGGCACTGATGATCCACATGAGTCGACAATTTGAGCCTTGTGTACATGTGTGGTCGCCGAATATTCTATCGAGTGGAATAGATTAATTTAGTCTCGGATTTAGGTGGATTTCCGGTTGCTGGACGTTTGTTTTTCATAGTTAAGATGCTGTTTAGTCCAAAAGCATTCAGCGTTCCTGCTGAGATGCATCTCAGGTTGTTTCATGTTCACTGGTGTGTTTTACTATTTTGAGTTGCCTTTCTTTTCCTCTCCCTGGGTAGCAACAGGAAGCCCAAAGAGAAGCACAGGAACTCCACCAATAGGCGGACAAACGGAAAGATATACTTTTAGATTAGAGAGAGATGTTTTTGTCAAAACGAAGGCCGATTCATAGTAGGAAGATTTGTAGGATTTTTCCCCACATGCCTCTTTGATCAATCCCATTAAAGAACTGAAAACTCAAAAATTGGAATGTGAGGCACCTTCAACCCAGATCTATAGTTCCTAAATATAGTAATTGATTTCCTCTGAAAACACTTAAGATTCGAAAGCACTTGGTATCGGGTGAAGACAAACAAAACAAACAGATCAATCGGATCTTGGAGGAATAAAACTAGACCTAATTAAATTTCGGTAGGATATAAAAAAAATTCCATCCATTTTTTTCATTTCTTTTTCGGAAACAAATGAATAAAAAAGAGATTTATTATTAATGATTATTATTGTAATTAATTGTTCATTTATTTATTGTAAGGTTATTAGGAATCATGAAAGCTTTCGCAGAAACTCATGAGACAGTTCTGGTTTTCGCATATCGGCTTTTTTAACCAGAATAACTAGTCTCTTCAAAGTCAAAAACCACTTCGAAAGCATTTTCTTTTCATTCTGAAATTTGCAATAATTATTTTATTTTGCATGTGATCAAAAAAGAGTTGAAAGTTTTTGCAGAGTTTAACTACAGCTTTTAACTACAGCTCCCGAATTCTTCCATCCTTACACCATTCCTGTTTTTCTTGTCTATAGCACGTGATACACATTTCCTCCACGCGCCTCGCGGCTTGTGGCGCCTTTTTGATGCCTGGTTTCTGTGATGGCTAACGGGCTCAAAATCACTGAGTGAGTGTTGGCTCCGTCGTGTTGTTATCGTTCTAAGCTTTTCACGTAGTTACAGCCATTCATTTTTATAGTCTACTTCAAAATCACTGTAAGTATGTCGTATTTTTCTCCCTTTAAGTACTTGAAAAAGTTCAAGTTGCATGCACTGGCTACCTTTAAATGCTATTCTAGCTTAAAAACTGTTTATTTAAACTTTTTTGACTTGTTTTTATTTATAAAATGACTAGAGACTCCGACCATCGGAGGAGTTCTCGAGATGCTTTTCGTATGGCCTTCAGTTCGTACTGGGGCACGTTTTCTTTGAAAAAGCTGAAAGTTTACAACGTTTATGTTTTCTAATGATGACCAAACTTGCCTAATATTGAAAGCCGACGATTATGAGGTTATTGAAAGGTGAAATTAAATATTGAATAATGCCAGTAAGCTAAAAGTTTAATTAACTTAAGTTGTCGAAATTGTGAAGAGAATACATTGAGCATAGAAATATCCCACGAGATTCAGTGTAAATAATAAATTGAGAGGTACTTACCATTTCCTAATTTCAGGTTTAAGAATAAGGTTCTTTGCTTGAACTGCTGGGAAGATGCTTATTATTTCCAAAAACTGACGTTAGTCGTGAATTATTTGATGAATATTTAATTCATAATGGTAGCTTTGTCCGCGGATGGCAGTACTATGTTAACACGTGGGGGTCTCAGCCACAGGAAGCCCAAAATGAATCCAAGCCGATTACTGCGAGTCGAGTTCTATGATAGTCAAACAGTCGCGCAGCGCCGAGTTGACTATTGGACTCGTAGAAAACGAGAACGAGTAGTCTAATTGTATAGCAGAAACCCACTAGCATACTACCTCGAATTCATACTAATATTTATTGATTTTAATGGGTTTTTTTTAGCACAAAACGCCGGCTTTATCTATTACTCAATAGTTAGTAAGTACGTGAGCCAATCAGATTGCAGGATTTGTGATAGTATATGCTAGTGGGTTCCTACTCATTCATGATATTCATGAATAAAGCATTTTGTTTGTCAAATTTGTGTCTTATTAGTGTCATATTGATATTATCGTGGTCTTGTTGACTCATTTTTATTTATGTTTAATCAAAGCTTTAGCTTATGTTTTTGTATTAGGTATATTATCATCATAATTATCATCATCAATACTATCTTATCATTATTATCATCATCACTGATATCATTATCATTATCATCAATTATCATTATCATCAATTATCATTATCATCAATTATCATTATCATCAATTATCCATCAATTAATGAATATTACAGTGCTGTTGCTATCTTATTTTTATGTCCTAATCAAAGCTTTAGTGTTTTCTCAGTTAATGCTTTTTATATTATCGAGCCTATATCATCAACATCACCATCATCGGATCATCCTCATCATTGTCATCACCATCTAATTCACAACCACCATCACCATCACCATTATCATCATCACATCACCATTTCATCCAACACCATCACCATCATTATCATCATCATCATCATTATTTTCATTGTTATTTTTATTAGCCATATAGACTACATAGCGTTTTTGGTTTGTGACGTGTGTCTGGTTTCTCTCACCATCCCCCATTAATTAAATAGAGCCAGCCATGTTATTTACTATGGCGATCTCCTACCTCTGACACTGATACGTGACATTCGAGGAGAAGGAAAACTATTTAGGTTCTAAGGGCCATACCTTTTAACTTATCTCTTTAACGATTTATTATTGTGTCAATCGTCGGGTTCTTTCGGCGATACTTTGTGGACTGATAATCATTTAATGCGCATCGGCTGTGCTACACTAATCAGTTCAATACCTCTAGTACAAAATGCTATTGAGTACTTATGTTGCTACTACTACCACTACTAAAATTACTCTTCTATCTCTGCATGCTAACCAATTCTGTACTTACTCATCATCACCATCACCATCACCATCACCATCACCATCGCCATCACCACCACCATCACTTCTAACTACTTATCTAGCTATACTAACTATTCAAAAAATATATAAAAAAAGTGCCCTAGTATACGGGAAGTGCCGCAGTGATACGACTATATCCTTCTTGACATCTGCATGTTCAGCCCACACTTCACAAAGCCCTATAGTATGCCTCAAGTTTGTTACGTCAATGTTTTCAGGAAGAGTTAAGTTAGTCGATTTCAACTCCTTTCACGTCAGTTTGTACCATAATTCGTAGTGTGCAACAAACTTTTCAGATATAAAAACATTTGACGTTTCGTTTAATAAAAAAGCCAACAAAATCTTCCATATGTTTCTCATTTTCCAATAGAACTAGTCATTTTGCTATTTATAAGCAAAGAAATTTGGACAGGGTTGCAGGCGATGTTGCACTACGCATCTAGCCATGTTCTATAGCCAAGTTAACTTTCATGTTGAGAATGCCCAGGTAGTTTTTCAAAAGAGCGGGAAGGGTGTTGCTATGAAGTAATGATGCCTTTTATTGAACAAATGTGACACACTAATACGCCGCGATAAATCAAATTAATGAAAAGATGCCAAATTTATCTGCTGTATTCAAGCCACACTAATAATATTTTTTTTAGTAATTTCCCGTCTTCCTTCAACCGCAACCATGGCTGGTCAATGTTTTTATTCACAAACCATTTTCCCTTGTAGTGACAGAATGGAAAGTGAGAATCACTGGCCAAGATATCCAAGAATGGTCAAAGGACAAGAGGTAACTCTATACTACAAAAAGCAAAAATATTACTAAGATAAGTTCAACCAGCTGAAGAGTGATACATCTCAAAATTCGCTGAGTTTTATCAGAAAATACGCAGTTCAGGTGAAAATGATATAAGTGTTATAATAAAAGTTTTTCTGAGTCAAAATCATTTTCATACCGCGGAAAAGATAGTCTTGAAACAGACATCCATGAATAAATAAGATATTGAAGAACAACGATGATAATTCATCTTGCCAAAACTATCCTTGCTACTTTACATTTTCTTTTTCGTCTCAGTTTATTTTGTGCATTTCTTCCTTTTTGTCTTCTTTATCCTCTGTCCTTTCTTCCATTCCGTTTCTTTTTTTTTTAGTTTTTCGTTCTTTTTTTAGTGTAAAGGCTCAAACAGCGCTTAGTAACTACATTCGTTGATCTCCGTCCATAATGTATTATCGTTTTGCAAAGACTGATTTATATTTTTACATATTATTTATAGCTTCGTTAGCTCGAAACTGGTCAAACATGAAACCGAATCATTAGTTCTTTCTGACATGAAAACTAAGTCAGTGTTAAACCTATTTAAAAAATAACTACGATATTACGCGCGCTCTGATTGGCTACTAACCGTGTGAGAGAAGAACATGGAAACATAGTTTCCGTGGAAGCATATTATTTTAAGCTTTACAAAACGCTTTTTTTCATGTTCTATGCTGTTTTATCAACACTTGGGATGTCGGAAAAACACTCGAAAATCTTTAGAATTTCTCGCCTACGGCCCGTGATTCTAAAACTTTTCTGGGTTTAATTGGAATCTGAACTCAGTAGGGTACTCTTAAAAGCACAACAGCACTTCCGTTGTACTTCAATGCCCATAGAAAAGTCATATGAAGAAGTTTGTAATGTGTAGGCTTGCGCCTCCAGCTTGAAAAACATTCCTACATTCTTATACTGCGTATCGGAAGACGGTAGCTACAGAAGATGTTCACGAAAAAATAACTCACACAAAAAGACGGAAACTTTACAGATTATCTGTTGTTGCGGTATTACGCAAGTAATCTTTATTCGTAATCTTTTCCGGCGACCTGAAGCTTTATGCGGCCCGGCATGAAGTCATTGACTTTAGAGGACAATCGTTGTGGTGAGTTCACAGGCTAATAAAATCGAAGGGGGACAGAGTGCCATGAAAAGAAAGCCGGAAGCTTTACGGATTGCTGCACCCGATCAAAATCTCTTCTGACTTACTTCATCAGTGTAGGTCGGCATAAAACCAAAGCCTTTAGTCTGGACTCCCGTTGCATATTCTTTCGAAGCGATTATAATCCTATAGGGGTTATCACGAAAAGGCGAAAGCTTGACGAACCGTTGTGGAAATAAATTGGTGACCTTTCATGTAGTATGGTAGTACCTATAAAGTGTCAAAGACTTAGGTTCAGATAGGACTTCCCGCAGTAAAGAAACTGACTCAATTCGAGCAGCCTTAAGGCTCGGACACACGATGCGACGTTTCTTGCAACGGGGAAATCGTGTGCCCAACTCGTTTCTATTTCTGCGACGTCGCGCACAACAGTTGCACGGGTGGACACACGGCAGTGACGTAGCGAGGGAGGGCCCCCCCTTAAATTTTCGGCTTTAGCCTCTTTTTATGTGAAGGATGATGTCAATGCTATCACTTTAAAGTTTTACTTTTAATCTAATTCACAATATTTTACTGTTATCTCAGCAATAGAGGAAATTTATTAATGCGTTTGGGTTTCCTTTGATTAAGGCGGGAAATGAGCATATTTTGGTGGGAAATTGACCCTGAAATTTGACCTGTCAATTAAGTGCCCCCCCCCCCCTTTTGCTTAGGCCTCGCTACGCCCCTGACACACGGTGCGATTTCCCCGTTGCAAGCAACGTTTTAGGCAACGTCAAATCGTGTGTCCGAGCCTTAACAAAAGGGATGGATCATCTGGCAACCTCTTAACCAGTTTGGTCGCAGAGAAAAATGTTCGTGAGTTCCTTTAATTTAACTAAAAACGTCGCGCGAACATACTGGCAGGAAGCCAAGTTAGTCATATTCAAGTTTTATTCCATGTTTATCACCCATTCAATTCTGACGAAATAAACCGCCATTATCACCACGAAGGTGCTCCTTTCGACTAATTCCGGTTACATTTTGAAATGAAGAGGTTTAGACAATGCTTTTTGTTATCACTTGAAAGATTTCTTATGAATAAATGAACAAATGGGTTGCAGTAAACAGGACTAAACAGTTGTGTTCCTGGGTCAGCAACTGAACTTCGACGGAAAACAAACTAACCGATCAAAAACGAATATCTTAGTAGCATTGACTTTAAACGCCCTTAAATTCCATACCAAAAAAGTTACACATCAATCATTCTAGACGTTTCAATTTGTTCCATCAAGTAGAAAAAGTTACTTGTATAAAAAAAATCATCAATTATGAATAGGTTTTTCGTTTGCTGGCGAAATGCAAATTACGGAGTGAAAAACTTTACGTGTCTTAACTGGTAAGATACACAGGTGTACCCGAAAAAGAGTCAACAAAACTGAGCTTATCAGATAAGTTTCAGTTTTGGCCAATTTAGAGGACCTGGTGGAATAGGTGGCCAACCAACTTTCCTTTAAGTCTGCCAATGGACATGTCTCTTATCTTTTCCCATTATAAGACCCAAAAAGAGATACAAAATTTCTCCCCAGAGGGGGAGGACGTGGGGCTGTGCACGATTCACCTCACCCTGAGTGGAATAGAATCGAAAAGCAAGAAATATAGGCCAAGTATGTAGCGGTAGTAATAAAAAAACTTTGGTAATAGCCCTCATTTTCACCTATCGTTAGTTTTGGAACTGACAGGGAATTTTGACCAGCAGTAGTTTTTTGGTCTTATTGTCGCGCTCTATGAATTTCCATTGATGCTGGTCATGGTTGCTTTGTTCAATTGATTGGGTTGTTGACATAGGCTACACTTTTACGCTTCTCTTAGTGATAGTTTAGTATCGTTCAATTAACTTGGCCAAAGTTGTTTTGATCGGTGCTCAAGTTTTTAAGGACTATTGAAAGAAAAAATATTCATTTTCTTTCATTTTCTCCTATTTCTTTTTTCTTTTTTCTTCTTTCTCTCTCACTCTCTCTCTCTCTCGTTCTCTTTCTCTTTCTCTTTTTGTTTCCTTTTACTTTTCGATTTCCAGCAACAAAGAGATGAAAAATTTAGTATTGTGTTCGGAAAAAAAGCAAATCTTAACATGGCTGATGTTCATGTGACGTTTACGAACCTTTACTGAAAACAAGTTCGGCTCTTTTTACGTGAACGGACACAGCTTACGCTGTGCAAAGCTACATGTAACTAAATGAGGTCAATAGTGTTTTTTTCGTCCATTTTTTTTAATGTTGCCATTGAAATTTTACAGCGCGCCGTCCACAAAACACATTTCGAGAACATGAGACGTGACTCCTCAAGCCTCGAACCACGCTGTGATAATAGAATCCTACTCAACCGTGTCCCCGATTAGGTCTTTACATGCTCCCTGCCAATCACAGGACGTTTTTATGTGCTAATTGAACACGTGATCTAAACCTGTCAATCATACCGACATCCGGGAATTCTAATTGTGCGCAGGCAAGTTTCATGGAGGGAAAGCTATGAAACGAGAAATGTTTTGGCCACTTTCGGCCTTAGTTTTGGCCTTTTCACTTTCAGGTGAGTGGTACTTAATTGCTGATACTCTTAAAGGTCCAGTGTGTCAATCTGAAGCGTCGTCTTGGGGTTTTGTACTGGTTTTTGCGAGGCGCAGTTGCGATATTTAGTCACTGACTTTACACTATTGAAATACACTTACTTGATGGTTCGTTGAGGTTTCGTAAATAAGAAATTTAGCCGGTTGATATCATGTTGATGTTTCTAATATTTGTTTGTAATGTTCAGTGCTGAATGCAGAGCGTTTAGAGTTCTTTGTAGGCATTTCACAATGTCGAAACGCCGTGACATAAGGTAGAAATA
>JAADYU020129881.1:0-11562 GCA_011763375.2 Heteractis magnifica | reverse complement strand
CCGCCTCGAGCAACTCTTACGCTACCATCGTGCTCTCCCAACTATCCGCGTGCACCCAGAACTAGATTTACGCACGCCAAGCATTGACCATTCCTTAATTTACCTCTGATGAAAACAATCGTTGTCCGGGCCTTTGCAAACTAGTTATCTGGAGATTAAGGTTACAAAATGTCACATATAACTTCATTTCTCCTAAGAAAGTCATCTTAAAACAAAGTAAATGGTATCTAACGTTCCTTAAAATTACATACCAAGCTTTTCAATACGTTTTTTGCGGCATGAGGAGATAACAAACCAACAGATCTGACAGCACTTCTCCTCATGTGAGCCGCCATCTTGAAATAATGGGTAGGGACTGGAACGAGTAAGACATAGTCAGGTGACTGCCACAGGGAACCCATCCAAATGATTTATCTCGTGCATTTGATTTCTTATTTCAACTATTATTTAATCCGCCAAACAACAAATTTAAAATACTTCAATTTCGTGGTACATGCACGCGATCATCGTCATCTTCATCACCACCACCATCATCATCATCATCCTGATCATCACATCATCATTGACAATAGGCCATTTGCGTGATGGCGTAATCTACTACCAAGACCAGAATGCTTTGAGTGGCTTCTATTGTCAGGCAAATTGTACCAACTGTCCCAGGAGAGTAGAAAAACTGAATAACAAAGCGTTTTGACAAAGCATTCTGGTAGTTGTGGTAAAATGACACCATCATTCAAACGGCCTATTAAGGCCTTGTAGCTATAGTGACCTGGTGCCACATTTTCTTATAGGATTTCAGGACCGGGCAAAGATAAATGAGTCGATATAAGGCATATAGACAAGAATGTTCAGTATTATTCCTTTCATTCCTTTATTATTAATGGTAAATAGGGTTTTAGGTTTAACCAAACATCCTGCATAGTCATTTCCTTTAACAGATTATAATGCTCGACAGCATTTTGCGGTACACTAAAAACAAATCCTGCAGGGCATGTAGGTTCGGAGTAAGACCCTTTTGCTGAACTGACAACCCACTTGGTGCCTTTCTTATCGTTTATTGACATACATGCAAATAGATGTTTTGAAGCACAGTCTTCAATATGCCACCTTTGGTCCTTTGCACGAAGTACAACACAGGAATCTTGACTAAGTTTAGTGCTTGGTTCATTAGTTGCCCATGTAAAGACGGCTGTGCTTAGTAAATCTGGGTTGATTTGATCTGCTGCTGGATAGATAACACCACATTTTAAATATTCCATAAAGTTGAGTATAGTACCAGTTTTCTTTGGTCCGTTCCAAAAAGGACCGTATTGGGTGCTGTCACTATAAACGCGGAGAGGTCTGGGAGTAGACCTAACGATTGCGCAGTTATTGTAAGACAGGTACTGGTTACTTGATACCTCCTTCCAGTAACCTCGGTGAATATACTCGCCTTTGTGATTGTACGAATTTCCTGAAGATATTAATATGGTTTTATCAGCTTTTTGCATCTCGTAAAGTGAAGGCCATTTTCCATGAAAATATGTCTGGATATCATCCGGTGTTAGGACTTGCTTACCAAAGTACTCTTCAATTGGTCCATTCAGCAGATCATCATGCCCTTGTGTATGTTCTGGCCCATCTTCTAAATACAATCGAATAACTTCACGCTTGTTTTCTGGTCGTTTTGACCAATCAGCGATTTCTTTTATCCCATCTTTGAATTCTCTGTCCCAAGGACCACACCCAAAGTAGGCATGGTGATGGGCGTGACTCATTCTTATTTTACCAAAGCACCACCAGGGATCAATCTCTAATGCTCTTATTCCCATTTCAAGTAGGTCAGTAAAACTAAATTCCTGATTGGCTAAATCGATGCACTCACTTGTGTAAGGTGGAGGCCAGTGACAATCATCTAGTTCTCCATATCCATCAGTCCTATCATTAAATGCATTGTGTGCAGCCAACATTTGCACTCTATTTAGGGACATGTTTATTTGCAGTTCCCTCTGTGTTTTCAATGCAAGCGCAAGCCATGGTGAAATGCGTGCAGTTCCTTTGTGACATATCCCTTTATAGCCACATGACGAACAGTTAGCAGATCGACTAAGTCGATCACAATGTTGGTTTCCATTCTTGGAAATATCCGTAGAACGTTTTTCCTTGATCTCTTCGACTCCTACTTTATACTTCCCTCTTGCACCAGTTTGTGTAATGAAAATGCCAAAAACGGCTTCCAGTAATTTTCCCGTTTTCTTGTCCTGCAACAAAAGTCGATAATCGAATAACTCATCCTCTTTTAAGGTTTTAATTGACAAAATGGCACGTAGACTAAATCTGTTCTTTCCTGTGGCATGTTTGTAGTTACTGGCAGCAAACTCAGCAGCTTTGCAAAGCACATACAATCGTCTTGGAAACTTCAAGTAATCATAAAGAGGAGTTTTACTTGGAATATGTTTGAAATAACGAAGGTATTCTTCTTCTTCTTGAGGAAAAACGGATACAACTGTAGTCAAATTGAAATGACTGGAGGAAACACAAATCGGAAGGAAACAGAAATATACCACGACTAGCAACAGACCAAACATGGCTAATTGCTCGGTGTTGTTAGCACTGTTTGCTGATTGAACTGGACCGAGTAGCGTTTGTTGTCAGTTTATATTGCAGTTGTATACAGCATCCTTAAATACCACATTAACCAATGATAGACAATGATGTGGTGGATCAGCTAGTGAAGTATCATATTTTGGGGTTTGGTGTTAGAGTTTGTGAAAAGAGAACCTGTCGGGCACCTGCAAACTAAGACAGCATAGTTTATCTTCATTCTGCGGGCGAGTCCACGGTTACCTTTAAACTTTCAACCGATCTCTGCAAGGCACTATTTACACTATTTTGCGCTGCTTTAAAATTTTTCACAACTGACCGACTAATAAAAACCTTTTGTATATAAAATAATTTATTTCCTGTTCAACTATTAGCAGGTACCGGTTAGTTTTCATCTCAATAGCCGAATTTCAAATAAAACTTCGTTGAACTGTTACATCATATGTGTTGTTTAGAGTGGTTTTCATTAACCCGTGAAATACACTTTAGCGTATTACGCTTTATTACACTGGCTTCGGTTCTTTTGTTTTTCATTGTCTATCTGACTGTTACACTCTAATTAGTACACTTTGTTTCACGGGTTAATGAAAACCACTCTATTTAGTAAAGGGAGATCGTAACCACCCGTGAAATACACTTTAGCGTATTACGCTTTATCACACTTTGATTATTTTGTTTTTTATTGTGTCTATCTGACTATTACACTCTAATTAGTACACTTTGTTTCATGGGTTAATGAAAACCACTCTAAGGAGTTTATAAATTAAATTGGGTATTTGAACATTCTGAAGTACAGCTATAGACCACAAAATAGAGAACTAGAATTTTCGTCTAATTTTCAAATTCAGAAATCTAGAAGACGGGATTCCCCATTCAGTAATGTGCATTGGTGAACCCTGCGCGTGCGATTCGTTACTGATTTTATATTGCTTTGTGTCGGTTTATCCACAAACTGAAGAGCTCAGTGTCCATTACTGTATCGAGGCGAATGTATTTTTTCAGGTTAGTATGCAGCAGTGGAGATAGTATCGACATCGTGCATCAATAATGCGAGGCCAGAATGCGTGCGTGCGCACCTATACAGAACCTGACCTTAGTATTCATCAGCTGGTGATAACGGATAGAAGGACGTCCGTCCGTAAAGATTACAGCTATATTCACTAGTGTTCATTTACCTGCTGTGCTGGCATTTATTGTGCGTAGTTACTCTTATGAACCTCAGTTACACTGGCTCAGTGATTGACTGATATTTGCGGACCTCGTTATATTACATAAATATCTGACTATTCTGATGATGGAACACGATAGTACGGAAGGCCATAGCTCACCGGCGGCTGTTGCAGGCAAGAAAACAGAGAAGATGGATTTCGAGAATATAAATTTGGAGAAGATTAGAAATATGATTATCAGCAACCCTTTAGCTTTTGGTGAGTGTTTTTATTTTAGATAAATGGCTTGTTCACTTAACTGCGATACGCTGTATTACAATACGCACATTCATTACATATGCTGTGCAGCCAACTGATGACTGAGCGGCTACTGGTTCTCATACAAAGGAAAGTTGAGTACAGTTTCACTGCTTTCTAGTTTTCTCTATAACAAGAATTCGTTGGCCGTTTTCATGCCCGCATTAACCGAGCATGCATGGGAAAAGGAAAATTGAAATAAGGGTTGCCAAGCACTCAATGTTTTACAGAAAAACGCACTAAACACAGGGATCCCAAGAGCATGAGAGAGCACGTGTGGACTTTAACCCTGTATTTTTTTACCAAATTATTTGATAAGATATATATTATTTTAGTACTTATAAAGTAATAGTACATATTTATACCTTGGTACTTTAAACCTTTTAATTTTATGAAATAGAAATAAGGTAAAAGTTTTTAATGTTTTTCAACACAGGATATTTCGACAATCATGGCGTCACATGACCACGTATTTGCCCTGTGACGTCACTTACCATTCATTGCAAAATGGCTGCCGTTCAGAACGCAATAATTTCAGGCAAAGAAAGCCTTGAAAAATGGCTTGAACAAAAAAATTTCTTTACTGACTTCCTCGGAAAAATCGAAGAGAAAACAAAAGTGAAAAAGTTGCATCAGTTTTTGGGTAGTTATATGTTGTATTCTACGTAAAACGCAAGGGTTTATCAATCGGCCATGCAGGCAGTCCTTTGTATACCCGCCGATTTATCATGCAATTTGACTAAGATCGTATTCCTTTTTGCAGTATTGGTTGGAGTTTTCAGTTTGTACCTGATATTTGGCTATGGAGCAGACCTAATTGTGACGGCTCTTGGTTTTGCTTATCCTGCTTATCAATCGTAAGTATGATGAACCAAACGACAAACTTGACAATCAATCCACTAGCGCGGTTTGGAAATAATTTATTCCGTTTACTTATCTACTCAAAATACGCCACAACCAAATTTATGTCTGTCAATTGAAGATTTTTTCATTGGTCTGTGATTTGATCTTATTTCGTTTCTAATTCAATGAAAATTATGATGTTTGTTAGAGTGAAGGCGGTGGAAAGCCCTCAGAAGGAAGACGACACACAATGGCTCATCTACTGGGTGGTGTTTGGTTGTTTTAACATTGTGGAGTTTTTTTCTGACATTCTCCTTTCGTGGTTTCCTCTCTATTTTCTTGCAAAGGTAATTCGCTGACTTTCTTCTCACATGTTTACTACATACGTGGCTTTCACAGAAGAAAACCATTGTCTGAGTAAACATGTTGAGAGACCTTTAGATTTCAGTATTATTAAAGCTTAAATACATACTTCACAACACGTAATCGAAGAAGATATTAAACATTTGGCTCGATTTTGCTATAAAATATTAGTTAATAGAATTTACGAGGGTATAGGTGCATATTAAGTTTAAAGCATTAATTGCATCTTTTAGTCAGTTTTTATCAAGCCTTATATTTTAAATAAAACTTATAGTATTTTGCTTACCTTTGTCGTAAAATATTTATGACAAGGTTGTCACAAGGTTTTGTTCAAGTCCCAGTTGTGCCATAGCCAAACTCAATTCAATTCAATTCAATTCAATTTATTTATATTTAAGTACATAACAATTGAATAGATTACACTCCCCCGCAAATAGCTAAGCTAGTCTAGGCGGGTTATACAAACATCTGTATAATAGTCTAAACCTCACAAGGAAGTCGCAGAAACAAGCCAGCAGCACTTATTTATTTTTGTTACCTTCAAGTATTAGTTGCAAATATTTGAAAGATTTCTTAGCATTATTATCACAGAGCAGTGTTTGTATGGACATTTAAAAGTCACTGTATGTATGCTGTGATCAGGATGGTGCATGTCAAAGCATATTAATTGATGAGCAGTGATCTTGCATGTGGTGTCAGATTTCCTCAAAAAATGTGGTCAATTCTGAACAACAGTGGTGTAGCATGCAATAATATTTCACAGTCATAAGAAAATTATGCCAATTCACTAATTGACCCCTTGCCATCATGTGGTATGCTTGGTATTATGTACCTATCAAAGTAAACCCCAGGAGGGGAGTGCAGGCAAAAGATGGAGATTTGAAAGTGTTAGTGGCTCCCTCAGTCGGGCATTTGATCATTTCGAGGGTCAAGGCATTTGGTCGAGTTAGCTTCCAAGGAAATGTGAATTACATGTGCTTTTTGTGATTGATGGTCAATGTTGACTTACAACAGATCTCAGCGAACTGTCGAACTGAGACAAAAAAACATGTCACAATTACGTGTCATAACGTCTACTATCGCGCCTAAAAACGTTGATGTTTACCTCTACATTCCTTTGTGGTTACATCCCTGGGAAAATGTATGTTAGCAAACAAGGTATAACTTATAGCTGAAGAAAAGCTCCTATGGACGAACTTCAATCTCAAGTTGTAGACTAAATCGTAGATATGGGCGGAGATATTGCTTCAGTTTTTTTTTTCTCTGGAAGTTTCAGTGAATTAGCCTTAAAACTGAGTGTGCTTAGCGATTTTCCCACGTGCAAACCACAATGGAATTTAGAGGTAAACATCAATGTTTTAAGGCGTGACAGTAGAAGTTATGAAATGTAATCGTGACGTGTTTTTTGTCTCGGTTCGGCAGTTTGCTGAGATCCGTTGTATAAATAGGTGTGTTTTCTCCTTGGTGGGGCATTTGTGTTCATTTGATCTGTGTTTGTTTCCCTACCCTCAGGATTTTGATAAAAATTTGTAGCTCTCAATCGAATCCCCACCCCTTGCCCACACTCCCCCCCTCAGGGTTTACTTTGATAGGTGCATTACAGTCACCAAACCCTAACCCATACAAATGTACTAACTTTTAAACAAATTATCCACATGATTTGTTAATTTTTTCTCCTTAAAAACAGCAAGGACATTTTAAATCAGGATTAAATAAGATTTTGCTTGAATGTATACCGAGCCAATAAGCAAATCAAGTTGATAATTTGATCAAAAGTTAGAACATTCATACAGCAATCAGATAGCAATGTCTGAACATGAAGGCTAGTTGATGAATTGCTGTTTTGGTTATGCATCCCACCAATTGCCAGGTTGAAGTTTAATGCCTTCTTACAGTTTTGAAGGGGGTTGCATGGCTCTTTCTGTGCTTTTTTCATATCATCTTCAGTTGTTTTAGCTTAGTTTTACTGACTGACAATCGTTGTTGATATTTTTGCTTATGTTAGCTGATATTCCTTGGTTGGTGCATGGCTCCAGTCCCATGGAATGGAGCAGACACTATTTATTCAAAGGTTGTGAAGCCTTTTGTGCTTAAACACCAGAAAAAAATTGATGAGACCTTGGACAAAGTGGGAGAACAGGTTGACAAATATGCAAAAGAAGGTAAAAAATCCTTTTTCAAAATATCTTAGTAAATTGATGATTTTTACAATATTGCTTTCTCACAATTGGTTGTCATCACAATGTGATCTGTTTATACCATTGAAGTACATGCAGAATCCAGTTTAAGTGAATTTATTTGTAATACTATTATTTGTTTCTTCCTTTTTTGTACTGACAGCCAAAGATGCTGCCACAGAAGCCGCTATAAGGGCTGCTACTGAGAACAAGAAAGATGAGTAATGCCACTTCTTGTGTTACATTTGTTGTGGACTGACTGGTCCTCCATCATCTTTTCAATTGAATCAAACCTATAGCTTTTCTTGGTGGCAAAATATGCTATGTTCATACAAGACCGCACCAGCTATCTCAAAGTTTTTGTCTTGGCCTCATTATTTCTAAGTTCATGCCATATTCTAGGCAAAAAGTGTGAGACATTCATTAGTGTTTACATAGGATAGTGACTGCTCAAAGCCGCTAACAGTTCATTTTTTACATTGATTTCTTGTTTCTCGAAATACATAGCTTGTATGTTGTATATCTCTGTAATTGAGCTTGAAAATACATTTAAAGTACTAGTTTTTTAACTTGAATGAAAGATGTTTCATATCTTTTATATACTTTTGAACTTTGAGATAAGCAATGGCATTCTGTGATAAAATATTTGTACTAAACTGTAAAACCATGGTTGATAGAGGGGAGCTATTAACTGTGGTAAACCTTAGTTAATGACCTTCAGTGGTATATTTATGCAGAATTTTTAAGCACTCCATAATAAATGTTTGTGAATTCATTAAAGCCTCTAGTGTGCTTTCTTTTTAAGTTTGAAGAAGCATGACACTAACAATGGGACAAGGATTTCCTCCTAGAAGGTTCAGGTACATGCCCCACTAATAGGGTTTTGAAATCCAGCCAATATTTTCATAAAATTCCTATCATCCCATCCAATCCTTGGAAGCAATTCTGATCCCCCCCTTAACTTCTGCTATTTATCCTGCTGTTTTTAGCTCTCATCCCAAAGTCAGCTTGCCAATTATAAGTCAGGTCCTTCCACTACCTTCAACAAATCTTCCTTCCCTCTCCTCAGTCCCAGCAAAACAGCCTTATGGCAAGTTGGGACATGGCTCTGCAATTATCTCCAGAATATTCCACTGCATATGATGTACCACACAGAATTCATATCAAGCTGAATCCAAAGCTTAGCTCACATTTAGTAAAGTATCATGGACCAACACTTGGTGAGTACCCTCATTGGAAGGCTACTGGTAAGGGACCAGTCATTATTAAGAGGGGGGACTGGTCCAAATAGGGGGCATCAGCATTTTTTAGGCTTGAAAAAGAGGGGGGATAGAGACAGAATGGGAAATTAAGGGGTAGGGGACACCAAAATTCATGTAAACAAAACTCAAAGTGCACCAGTTCCCCACCCCCCCAATAATTAATGACCAGTCCCTAAGTGCAATCAAAAGATGGTCATCCCTTCATATAGAGCTGTTAAGTGTGACATAATTCGAACGAAAAATGACTTCGGGGTCCAAAATGAAAAGCAGTTCTTTGAAGATTTTTCTTTCTTTGTTCTTCATAGTAGGAATTGGTGTACATAGGTCTGTTTATTACAGGTAGAGGAGGAATTGTGGATAAACGTTCTGGTTTTATTTTAGCGCATTTTCTGAAAAATTGGACCCAGAAATATGTCACAACTTAACAGCTCTATAGGAACACATGAGTCGCTATGAAAATAGAACAACACAATACAATACAATGGAATATAAATGGAAACTAGCAAATAAACTAGTATAGGCTGTGTTGGTGTATAATAAATACAATAACCAATAAAAGGAAATCCAGCCAATATTTTCACAAAAGCCCATCATACTGTCCAACCCCTTGAAGCACCTTTTATTGGTTATTCAATACAATGGAATAGAAGGGATAACCCAAAAGACCAAGTGTCTCTAGATTCAACGGATGCACACATTTGTCAACCACCCAATTTCTCTGATTGTTCACAATGGCTGAGGACCCATGCACATTTCACCAATCCTCGCTTGTTTGATATTGTAGCCAGTGACGGACTGGCCATAAAGTAAAGGGGGGCTGGGTCATAATTTTGAACCCCTTGAGAGGGGTGGGCTGTCTATAAAACTGCACATTAGAGGCAGGTAATTTGCAATTCCTGTATGGAAACAGGGGGGATCATCACTTTTTCAACCTGGTTTTGTACAGGCCCAACGAAAAAACGAGCTCCTTCAAATCGAATTTCACCCCCCCCCCCCGCATCCCCTTTACTTTATGACCAGTCCCTGATGTCACTGCCCTCTGCAAGTAACTGTAAAGCGAAAACTTTTTTGTCTATTTTTGCAACTCAACAAAAATGAGAGTCTTCAGGTATCATAAGGAGATTGTAAAAGCAAAATAAAAAAGAAAGAAAAACAGGTAAAATACCAGATCTGAGTACCGTCATTTGCATGCGCAGTTCCCGCCATCTGTCGCAATCAGACGCAATCACATGTCAATTTTCAGGATCTTGATTGGACGAATTTGTCTTCACTCCCACAAGACGCCTTCCATTTATGTTTCGTTGTCAACAAAATGTGAATCATTCATGAGGAATTTTCGCTTTGAATATACTTCAAAACTACGTTCTCATCGCTTTCATTTTAAACGTAAGTATAAAGTATAATTTCCTGATACGAAAATTCGTGCCTTAGAAGTCCAAGTGCTTGGATCGTTTGTTAGGTATTGTCGTCATCGTCATTAAAGTGATCAAAGTTCATTTTCATTGTTGCGTAAAATCAATACGTTCGTATTTCTCTGTAGTTTTGCCACGGCAGGCCCAGGAAGTTGCCAGCTCGAATTTCAACAAATCAGTCTCAATCGAAATTTAATCTACCTTAAGTAAAAATGGCACAGCTCGTGTCGGTGAAGAAGATCGAAACCAACGGTAGTCTTCACACGAATAGCGATGCAAGTTTGAACCACATCACAATGTCTGAACCAGAGAAAAAGGAAGGCCATGTGGAGAATGATCCTATTCTACACAAAGGAGAAAACGGAACTGACAGTTATGTCCAGAAAGCACCTCAAACTAATGGCAATGGGATCAAAAATGGTAGTCATCATGAGATGAAGAACGTGAAACAAGAAACTATCAAACATGGCGACATGGAGGCTGAATCTCCAATCGAGATTGAACCGGCTGATACGTATTTTACGACAAAATCTGACTCCGCTATCAAGTTAAGGATAGGGAATGATGAAAATACCAACCAAACTCCCACCACAGTCATTCGACTGCTGGAAAAAACTGTCAAGTTAGCGGCAAACAGAATTGCTCTTGGCGTGAAGAGAGATGGAAAATGGCGAAACTGGACTTACTCTGAATATTACGAGGAAGTGAGAACTGCTGCCAAGTCTTTTATCAAGGTAACATTAGAGCTAAAGTAGAAGATCGTTGGAATTACTTAGAATTACTATCTGAATACTCCCTATACAGAGTACATGCATTTAAGCTTTATATGAGCATAGTGAAACTAGTAAAGCTAGATTTATTTAGCTAACTTCTCATGGATTAAAACTTAACTTATTTTTAAGCCGGACTTCAAGAAAAAAAGTTCAAAAATATCCTTGGTAACCATATTATTATGGTCAAATATATTCATACTTTTTGTATGAAAGCTATAAATTTGAATAAATTTTTTTCCACTACACGTGTTCTTGTTACTGAGGTGAATGCGGATTTTGGTCATTTCGTAATACTGGTTTTGTTTTCTTTAAAATACACCTTGTTGAACAACGTACTTAACACCAAAGCTTGTTGTGACCAATAAAGGCTTTATAATGTGATTGCTATGCAATAAATACATGAAATATTGACTAGTTAAAAGAATCTCGTCAATTTCTCGTGGTCGCTTGGAGATGTTTTAAGGTCGATTTCATGTGACACGTATGTGCAAATTTGTTTTATCTACTGTTATCCTTACAGTCATGTGACTTCAATCGATGACGCATTTTTAATATTTCATATACATTTTTGTTGTGATCTGGTGTAGAATCTTATGATATTGTTACTGTAGATGCTATGAGATTCAAGGAGAATTCATTGGAGGACGAGGGAATTCCACGTTGAATTTCACTCGAAAAACGAT
>JAADYU020129770.1:0-11563 GCA_011763375.2 Heteractis magnifica | reverse complement strand
TTACACACCGACGCAGTCTATACTAGTTTACTCGCTAGTTTCCATTTACATGATTACTTGTTCATTTAAAACAGGTCTTTGACTTACTTATGGCTGATTCATCTCTGACAAAGAAGATTTCTAATAACACAAAACTATTTCGATCAAAAATGGTCAAAGCTGGATTCAATGTTAAAGTAAGTTTACATTAAGTGGTCTCTTCAAATTAACTTACCATTGCCATATGTGATTGATATGTGAATTTTAAAACAATTTATCATCCAACATATTATGAGATCCTATATAGATATAGAAGCTGAGACCAAAATGATAATTATGGAAAGTATTTTAATTATTATTGTTAATGTTTATGAACAATTAATATTTGAAAGATAAAAGATAAACTAGATGTTGACTTCATAAATTCAAAACACTCATTGATTTAAAGATGTACTATCTGCTTAACAAAATATCTCCAGCATTTTTTATAGATTTTCATTTTCACTGCAATTGATAAAAAATTGAATTAGCCAATTGCTCTCAAATGCAGTCCTCTGGATGCACTTTGGTATGTTTTATATCGATTGTGTAGTGCAAATGAATAATTAATCACAATATCATTATGTCATTTCCCAGATATAGCTTCATGGTCTCAGCTTCCATGTTTTTAACATAACTATGATTTGCAGTGCAATTTTTCAGTGTATAAATCAATAGATATCAAATACAGACTTCAAGTTATTACATAAACATTGATTGTCAGGGAGGGGTAGATGGTCATCCTATTGTACCTGTAATGCTTGGAGATGCAAGACTTGCAGTTGATTTTGCTGATAAAATGCTTGGTATGTTTGATAATTATAGATTTCGTAATTCAATTTGTCAATGTATTCAGCATATTAATGGTTAATATTATAATATTGCTTTCTTTAGAGCATGGCATTTATGTAATTGGCTTCACATTTCCTGTGGTGCCAAAAGGTAAGGTCATATGTATAATTATTTCAAAATGTTTGGATATGGTTTCTTGTTGTGTGATGTAATGGCAATCCATTCTATTATGGTTGTCTTTGGTAGGCACAGCGCGTATACGAGTGCAGATATCTGCAGGACACAGTGAAGAAGAGATTGAAAGATGTGTTGATGCCTTTGTTAATGTAGGAAAAGTACAAGGGGTCATCAACTAATCTGTATGTTTACAGTTCATCATGTCTTCTTATGGTAACTGCAGTAAGAGAAGGCTTGCTTGCTAGCAAATGGTTGTCTAAGACACCCAAAGTTAAAGTTAAAGTTTTTTTAAGAGCAAATTTAATCAAAATATTATTTTTCCATGTGTTTGATACCTTGTGTTCCATTCATCCCTATACTAATACTACTATTTATTTATTATTGTTTCATTTAAAGAAAATTTTTACAATAATGCTGGTATGCAGTTAGCAATAGCAAGTCTAGGCAGACCAGACTATATGTGATAAATTACAGGGATCCCTAGCATCATCTGATAGTTGTAATGTTTATTCATGTTTCTGTAACTAAGTTATTGGATTTAAAATCATCATTTGTTCAAGACATGTATAGTATCACAGCCATGAAACACAGACAGCCTGATGAGCTCCATTTCTGTAATGATGTCATATTATAAGGAAATCTATGGCAGTACTTAAAAATGTCAATAAAGTTATCAAAATATGAAATAAATTAACAACTAATTCTTAAAGATGTTTACTTTTCAATATTTTCTTTCTGGAGCAAAAAAATATTTGAATTCCAGTGGTAGTTACTATCTATGCTACCTATAACTGGTTTTGTTTTTGTTTTTATAAAAAACCTTTCCTTTTAACATGATCTAAGATGGAAAAAGGCACAGTTGGGCTGGTCTGATAAACTGTACCATCTATTTGGTATTTGAGAAAATTTGAATTTATAATCAAGAAATGACAGCAGAAAGCTAAAGAAGGTTTTAACATATAATGATTAAAGAGTGACTTTTCAACTATGATCAAAATTCTACAGCCATCAATAGACTAGACTTTTCCCTTCTCAGAAGGACATGCCATTTTTGGCCAATAGGACGTTTGCATGATGGCGTCATTTGACCTCTACTACCAGAATGCTTCGCGTATTTTCTTTCATATTCAAATTTGTATTTCATGAGAATAGTAAGACAATTGGTGCTAATCAACTCAACAAAAGAAAGTGTGCAAGGGATTCTGGTAGTAGAGGTTCATGACGCAATCAAGCAAATGTCCTATTGATGATTCTGAAACTCCATAGTTACTGTTGCTACGTCCCACGCACCCAACGAGGTCTGCTAGAAAAGCTGCACACTTGAGATTCTGATCGCAAACAGATTTATACATTTTGTTGGGATTTTTAACATTCTATGGAAATATGAGAATCAAATTCAAGTAATGCAAGAGACCTTTGTGACAACAGGCAGTTTATGATGGTGTTTGTGGAACAAGATGTATTCCACTGGGAAAACCAGTGCTACAGTGATTGGTTGGCTATTGTTTCAGCCGGAACCATCAATTATCAAGCACATTTGAAAGTTTTCATGTAAAAGAGATGGGTGTGGTCTTTCAAAAAGGTCGGAATAAAATCTAAAAATATTTCGTTTCCTAAAAACCTGTACAATATATCGTACACGTAATCCGAATCAATAATGGTTTTACTTAAAGCTGAAGGCATTTTTTGGATTCTCTCAACGGATCCTAGAAATTAATAAATCAAAAGCTGTTTTGGAATAGTAAAGAGTTTATTATGGTTCAAATCTCATGCTAATTACGGTCTAATCCAGACTAAAGACTCACGCAACAATATTTTACTGCGAAAACCCTTGTATCGCGACCCAGCTCCCTATTCTTTATATGATTGGTGGATCAGAAAAACCCAAAATCCAACTGAAAGTTTGACGTTTGTGGGTCGCTATACAAGGGTTTTCGCAGTAACAATGGTCTTTTTGATTTCATATTTCTTATTGCGAATTTCTTTATTTAGGTCTTTGCTGTCGTGCAACATGAAATACAAAAAGTTTATCCATGACAGAAGCTAAGACGCGGTGCTGTGTACTCATTTGCCTTCATTTCCCCACATCGTATCTCTATTCCTTAATCCGTCCAATTTTTCCTGAGTTAGTTTTAATTTAGGATTAATCATATAAAAATACTCTTGCTTCGCCAAATTGCCTGCGACATTAATAGACAAACAAAAGAACGAGCTTTTTTGGACAAAATACAAACCACTAAATGAGTTTACTTCTCAGTTTTCAGACAATCTCAGCGGTCAGTCATAGACGCGCGCTTCTTACAGTGACGCGTTTTTATGAGAAAACAACTGCATATTCACATATTTAACAAGTTAAAAAAACCTATATTGACGTTCTTCTTTTGCGCACATTTTTTCCTACTTTTAGATTGCGTTTCTCTTCGAGACTGATGGCCCTGCATCCCGGCACAGCGCAGGCCGGCGGTTCACCATAACTCAGGAACTGACGGTTTGTCAACGAAACAGCAGGAATGCATCAACAGTTGTTGTATACTGCTTTTACTGAATAATATATACTGTTTGCATATTCTTTTATATCTAATCCTTATTCAAACAACATTTACCATTTATTTTGTTTAACTCTTCGCATTAAAATTTGCTGTCTTTTTCTTTACGCAGGAATATTTGAGCTTGAGCAAAAGGATAGTACTCCCCTAAATATAACATTTACCATCAAGACGGTTTTACCCACGCCCGTTGGTCTGGCGCGTAAATGAAGATATTACGTGACATATAGGTAGCCCCTATTGCACATGCTCAATTACCCACGTGCACCTATTGTTGATTATTGTCACATTTAGGTGACATGACCTGTATCGCCAGTACTAACAGTTATCCTTCTCTTTCAATCGAAAGCGCGTGTCACGAGCCGATTTCAAAATCACTTACGGTGTATTTCTCGCCATAAGAACCGACTTTGGATTAGTTAGGTGGCTTTTGTGGGAAAAACAATGAGCTGAAATGACAATAGTAGAGCATTTAAAATCAGGTAAGTGTCTTAAACATATGGAAGAGGAAATTCTGCATCGAATTTCGGGTAGATGAATACGAGACTCATCAATCGTTAGTGTATTTCCGTGCGTCGTGCCATTTACTAAAACACAAAGCGCAGTCAGTAGAAATGTACTCACTGTCTGTATTTTCTTTAACTCGTAGATACAGATGTGCTTAAGCTTATCGTCATATCGCTTGGTGCCGTGTTCGTATTTATTCTCGTTTTGTGGCTATTGGCTGTGAGATACAGTGGATGGCGAAAGACGGCCCAGGGAAAGCGGAAACAACTTCGGCGCCCATTTGTCACTAAGAGAATTTCCCTTACGCCGAAAAATGATTCTCCTACGTTCAGATACGTAAGTTATATGTGTATTCTAAGAAAATTTACATCGAAAATATTGTAGAAACGTGAAATATATAATCTATATTTTAAACGAGCCATGATACAAGAAGTGTACGACATACATTGTCTTTTTATCAGAAATAAGCAAGTCTGCATGACATCAAGGAGAGTAGCATCAATAGAGTCATGTTCTTTCCTTTCGGAACAAAGAACATACTGTTCTGTGATAAATTGAATCAAATGACGATGTATCGTGAAAAGCCGTGTTATCTATTTATATCAGCAAGTAGACTTATTTACATCACTTAAGATGTAGAGATTATGGTTTGGTTGCCGCAGAGTCTTCTGGAAGACTATTGACGTGTCAAATACACATAAACACTTTCGGGGTTTACAATGGGTATGCGTGAATACCATATATTGGTAGTCAACTAGTCTTCTAGACCACGGTCATAAATCTTCCAGATTTCAGTAGGACATTGCATTGTAGAAAGCTAATGTCATTATAACGCTTGGGTTAGTTTACCCCACGCTACAAGATTCTAGTGTTGTGGAGCAAGCCAATTTCATCCTATTGATTCTGTCCACCTGTTGAAGATGTTTCTTGGTAAACATTTCAAAATCGATCGTACCACATGACGCGTTGTTTATTTTTTCCTTGGATTATACAAGATTACATTGTTATCAAAGGATTAGAACATGTAGAATGCAAGAAAGCAATTCTATTCAAATACATTAAAATATCAAAATAATGTTGTTATAAGACGACCTGTTTAAATTCAAGCGCCCGCCAAGCTTTAATTATTTATTTACTACTTTTAACATGAGCTTGCATGTGTTGTTTGGAAGACAAAAAGAAACGCATAAAAATTATCATGGGTTAATAGTTTCTGCTCTTAAAGTAGGAATTCTATGATGGACAAATCAATCGGTTGGTATCAAAAGTATATGTCGTTAATGGCTCTGTGTTATCAACAGTGTCATCAACTAGTCAGCTTCTTTGTGATTTGCCTTTCACTTCAATTCTGTTTGTTTGCGGGGAGTTACGATTCTGCTGTTGACTTGTATGTCAGAGAATTTACCATAACTTTAAGAATATGTAGTGTAAACTCAGGTTATTTCAAGAATGTCTGTCGTTTCATGTCGCGTGATTATCATTCCCTAAATGTCGGCTGTACATAAGCTATCGATCGTTAGACCGGAAATAAACCTTCACATCGAAGCGGAAAAACATTTTATTTTTGTTATTTTCAACTTTATTTCTTCCAAAGAAAAAACAAAGTAAAAACGTTTTTTCCTTAATTGATAAATGATTTCCATGTTTACTTTTTTATCCCCATTAACATTTCATTGCATATTAGACATCCTTTCTTTGTCAATCATGTTGCTCTGGTGATACCTCATGTTGCTTTGAACAATGATTTGAACCGTGTTTATTTTGGAAAAGAGGCTTGTGTTCAAGTATACACATGCAGGTCTTGATGCGTCAATTAATCGTCTATATACATGATGTTGTACCCGTGGTCAAATGTAGTTTGCCCTTCTTCAATGGTTGCGTGATGCGTATTTTTTTCCCTATGCTTCTAAATGGGGCATATTTTTCTTTGAATATGAATATGTGGATGAAGATATTTCAAGGAATTTGGTTCTGGAAGGTTCAGGAATTTTTTAGTTAAAATTCATTGCAGCAATAGCGCGCCTCAGGGCAGCTGCGCCCACGTACCATGATAACTGAAGAGTAACTTGGAGTTTCTTGTGCGTTATGGTTCGGTTCATACATTCAGGGTTTGGTATTAGAATTATTCTTTCTTTTTATATATATGCATATATAATTAAAAATTTTTTTTTTACTATACTATGAAAGCCATGCCAAAGCCATGTCATCTGAAGACAAGCTTTCCTGATTTTAAAGTATGATGGCAGAAAACAGTGGCAAGCAGACAGTCAGCCAGAACAAGATGATAATTGCACCATTATTATACTTGTATTTTCATACATTTTTTTTTTTAATTTTCCAGGGTCCTTTTAATAACTGGTCACGGAAACATTGGTCTTCTTCTCCAAAAACGAGCTTAATGCGGACTTCTCCAAGCCCTACAAACCTTGAAAACTCCCACGTAGAAACGTCTACTGCAAATCGCCAAAAGAAGCCCGAAAACATTAATGCCAGTCCTAGATTTCTTGGTCAGATCATTTCCTGTATTAATAAATCAAATCCTAAAAGTTCAAAGGATAGCTTGAACTCCCCAAGAAGGAAATTACATAGTCAAAGGCTCAGTCCTATCAAAGATTATAAAAACCCTTTTCTATTGGAGCAAAGTACTTCTACTGATGACCGGCAAGATTCAACATTGCCTAGTTTGCTACCGTCTTCTGATAGCAGTACAGATTTTGTCATGGAAAAGTGTTTATCTGATGTGATTGAATCAAAGCTAGTCAAAGTGGACAAAGGAGTTAATACAGATAGTAATCCAGAATATAATAAACTGAACAACAATAACAAAGCAATTGCAAGCAAAGACAAGGAAATATCTCTAAGAGAACACAAGAAAAACCAGTTTCCAATTCAGATTCCAAGAAGATATGATTTTACACTGAGGTTATGGTCTCATAAATGTAATTTTCCCTGTCATAGTATCCCTGAACACAGAACACCTTATGGATACATGTGGAGCTGTGACAGCAGCAGCAGTAGTAGTGATGGTACGGGTGATCCTCAAACTGATTCTGATGAACAAGATGATCAAGATCGTCACTTTAGTAAATTTGCCTCGAAACAAATTCAAGATAATACTAAGGGATATTGTGGGAAACAGTTCCATGCAAGAAAGTGTGCTGCAGATGTTTGTGTGCAAACAGAGTTTTCTGGGGACATTCAGCCAATATATGGCAAAAAACAAGAAAGCTCTCCTTTATGTAGTTCAGACAGTACTTTAAAAGAAAATGACTCTTTAGTAAAATGTTGTTGTAGGTCCGAACACGAGGCTGCAAAGCAAAGCAAGGCACAACATAAGCTGAAAAAGTTTTCTGTAGTAAATAACTTGACAAGTGAATATACAGAAGATAGTGAACTTCTTAGAAGTGGACTTTCAATTTCTGACAGGACATCATTTATTCCATCAAAAAGCTGGTACAGTCTTGGCTCACTTTGTGATGAGGACGAAAATTGCAAAACGTGCGGAGGGCATTTAAGTTCAGTTTCTCATTATGGTCATCATACACACTCAGACGATAGCGATACGAAGCTTAACTTATCTACTCTTGATGCTGTTAGCTATAATGATACGGGATATACCAGCACTGAAGAGGAGAGTGTTACCCACAGTGATCATTCCAAAGACATGTCATCTTGTGAACATCATAGCAGTCCAGAGAATGTAAGTTACGATGGTGATTACGAGAGTGATGATGAAATCTTTCACTGCAGGCTTGTAGCTAGTGATGACATGGTATATAAACCTCTTCCATCCATAAGTGAACCATATGCTATAGATACATATGCATCAAAGGAATGGACAGGCAACACTCCAAAGGCAAAGGCTATTAGAGAGGTATTTATTACCATAGTATTAAGTCAAAGATAAACCCTATAGTGAATCAGATGTACCAATGGCGGTCCAACTGTGTCTCACACAAAGTGAATAGTGTTGAAAGACATTGGATCAGCATTATAGATTCGTTCAAACGAAGTTTAAAAGTATACACCAACCTTTTATCCAAGACGAAAAACCAAAAAGTCCGAGAAACTAAGGTGCTGACCAGGAGAAACCCGGGCTCTGGGGACGAGATTGCCAATAGTAAGTAGGTCCTTCCCAAGAACGTAAAGAGTGCATGCGCTAGGACTTCATAGCTCGAGCTGCCCGGCGATGCACGGCATTATCATCACATGTTTGACTAATAGTTACCTTAAAACCTTGACCTGAATTTACGTCCCACCTTAATGTTTGTTTGTTTTGTTTTTGCAGGGATACGCTGCTATTCCAAATCATGTTAGCTGTCATCAGTTGCGCCAGATTCGTGGTGATAATTACTGTGCTATTAGAGCTGCTTTATTTCAAGCCCTCGTCAATGGGATCCCTGTGTTGGATAGGTTTCCAACAGATGATCCATGTCAGGTAGGATAAATGTCCGTCCCAACTCGCATTTATGCATCATCTTTCCTCACGTCTCACTTTACTCATATCTTACAGCCGTTTGCTATTATTTTAGTGCAATAAACTATAAAGTTTCTCTTCAATTCTCATTATTTGTTACAGATATCTCCTCGGATCTCTGGTTTTTTGATTGAAGTGTTATTAATTTAATGTTCTTTTCCTTAAAGGTAATAAGGAAGCTTAACACTTTTATGCGAAGGGCTCTGCACGAGTGGAGTTTCGCTGGAAGGCTAGAAATCGAAAAATCCAACGTTATGTCAACCCTAGAAGAAATCCTTGTTTTCTATGTTGATAAGGTTTGTATTCATCGAGCTTATGAACTAAACTGAAGTTAAATCTAGCACACTGATAGAGTTTTAAAATAGAACCAGGTCCTATATTGATATTTACTGTACTAAAACTGAGAGTGTCAAACAATAGGGTGGTGCTCAATGATGACGATCGATGATGTGATTATTCTTGTTATAGGTCCAAAAATGTGAAGAATTGCCTACGAAACAGGCCAAGACAGACTATTTACTTTCGTTATTTAACGAAGAAACAGGAAACAATGATTTTAGGCTCCTGGAAGCTGTGAAAATTATCATGTTGTATCACGCTGTAAAGATGTACCAAGATATGAACCAAGGAAAAAATGTACCTTTTCTCGCTTGGCTTTTGTTTGCACGTGATTCGTCTACGGATCCACAGCAATTGTTACGACACCATCTCAATCATGTTGGAGATAGTGGCGGGCTTGAGCAGGTACTAATGCCTGAAAAATCTTACTAACTAAATTATTCCAGCGATAAGACTCACTGATGACCCACATGATCCCATGATATGAACAACAGATAGCTCGTTCTTTGATTTTAATATTTTCGGTTTGTCTTTCACTAGGTCGAGATGTGCTTACTCGGCTACGCACTGGGCGTGGTTATTCAAGTTTTTCGTCCATCACAAGTCAATAACCAAGATTTTATTGCCAACTACCCATACTTAGAAGACGTTCCTCCATTAACTCCTACTGTAACGCTTGTCGCAGAGGATGACAGGCATTATAACATTCTGGTTGACTGATAGTCACTTTTTAAAAAGAGCTGTCCAATTGTCTATATTCACGATAGCCGCCATGTTTGTTGTGCTAATTTGCATTACAATATGAAAACCATCATGGCGGCTATCGTGAATATGGTCTATTAACGAACCTCATTTTAAAACTATATTGTCGTCCAATTTGTAAAACCCACTAACATGGCTGGGGAAATGAACATACGCTCCAAACAAAGCAATATATTCTAACTATATTTAATGCGTTCAGGAGCGAGATGCGTTCTATTTATGCGAGGTGGTCTAATATGGAGACAAACGTATTTATAAGCAACCACAATTTCAACTAACGTAAGTCATTCCAAAAATGTAATATTTCTATTCACGCCGTTTTTACACTAAGGCATTAACCTAGGTTGGGTAGAGATTTTAACAATGACCGCTAGAGTGATGGCACGTAACCCGTGAAATAGTTATTAGTCTTATAGCAGGGGCGGATCCAGGGGAGGGGTGCGCACCTTCCTCCTACCCCCCCCCCCCAGATGAGCGATTTACAGTCAATTATATCTTTATTATTATCTATTTTTGGTGCTTGAGTCCTGAACATAAATGGTGCACCCCTCCCTCAAAAAACTCCTGGATCCACTCCTGAACAGACATTAGTAAAAACTAACAAACATTAGACCTAGTTTCCGTTTCACGGGTTAAGTGCCATCACCGTTGTTTTACTATAGCTTACTGTAACAATGCAGGGTGAAAATCCCGAGAAAACTAACATTTATGATCCCACTCGCCTGCAAAGGAAGAGTTTCAAAATCACTGTTTTCTAACTTGGTTGAACCTCAAGTCCAAGTGTAAACACAGCCTTAACAGGGCAAGGGCATTACTCAACAGGTCGCAGATCAGATCTCACTGCTCTAGAAGCTCCTGTACGAATTCATCACGTTAAGGAAACTGCAGCAGAATGTTGATGCTGTGCAAATCAGATGACTTTTATACCACTAGAACCATTCTCTCTCACATGCAAGCAATGTGCAGCATTTTTAAGAACACTCTATTTCAGGGGACCCTACTTCAACATTTCAACTTTTGTTAACCAATAAAATTTTTATACAGAAACATTCTTTCCTCTTCCACAATTGAGAATTAGATTTATTACTGCAAATGATCAAAGATCATTTTTCACCACTTTCCATGTGCCCTTTTTCTCCTCAAATCATACCGTATAAAGCAACATTGTAAACATGGTCTACATGTGCTACTTTTAAAAATATATTCTTTGTCCAAAAGTCAGTGCATTTGTACAGCCATCCAAGAACAATGTCTGAACATTTTGGTAACTGTAACACAATCCAATCCAATTTATACCACATGACAGCTACTGCTGAAAGGTCAATTTTTAAAAATAAAGACTTCAAAGACACTATGATGAATTGGTATGTTTTTATTATACATTATCATCAACGATAACGTCTCAATGACAGACTATTGTGCTTCTTCCAGTTGGCATGCCTTGAACTACCAATGACCTTGTTATATCCATGACCCTTGCGCATGCCACGGTTCTTGCGGCCTGCAGCAGTCAGTCCACGCAGTTCTCTATGCTTGTGGACTGGTCTACAGATCCAATTGATGCGAGCATCACGACGTATAGCTTTATGGAAAGGGTCTACCATGATCACTTCAAAGTACTTGTATACCGAATCCTGGCCCACCCAGTAGGAGTTGAGTACTCTGAGCCCACCACAGTAACGGCCTGCACGCTCCTAGTGTTAAAAAATATCTCAAGTCACTCGCTTAAAGATATATATGTGTTGGTAAGAAAGGCCACTGATTGCTGATAGATGAATATATTCTCAACCTTACCCCTTTAGGATTTTAACAGTACTTCTCAAATCCCATGAATAGTTAATGAGGTCAGAAAACAAGGTACATCATGTAAACTAAGTAACCATGATGGTGGTTTAGATACGTGATCTTAACATTGAATTTGGCCAATTTTCACTTTGATTTTCTC
>JAADYU020129548.1:0-10000 GCA_011763375.2 Heteractis magnifica | reverse complement strand
TCCCAAGATACGTGATAAGCGTTTTGATCCAATCAAGCCGGACAGTAAGGCAATAGGCCTTTCCCAAGATATGGTTGAGTGAGTCAAGTACTTGCCAAAGCCTCGATTTCATTACCGTAGCAGTTCCTTCGTGGTGTTATTATGTAAATTATATATTGTTTAATCAACAACTCTTCTTTGCTTTATTGTTTAATCATCTCAAAGTCCATTGTATCAGATTAGTACATAGCTCAGTACGCCATGGTACGTACTGAAATCAAGGCTTTGGCTAGTACTGGACTAACTCAACTATATCTTGGGAAAGGCTTATTTATTTCAGAAAATAAAAATATATATTAAAAAACTGATATGGAAAGGCATGTTCAAATCTTCCCGCAAAACACGGATAAAAAAGACAACAAGTTTTAATGTTCTAGATTCTTTCAAATTGTCAGTGAAGGATAAGTTCATTAAAGGTTACCATTATCCGATCTGCTCTGAGGAACAGGAGTTTTTTCCTCGAAAAAGCTGCCAAAAATGCCCGTACTAACTCGAAGTTCCCCCTCCTTTTTCCGCGGTAAATTTCTGAAAGGTCAGAAAATGAATATTTGTGGGTTTATTTTTTAGTGCGCTTTCCTTGGCTCTCTCTTTTAATTAATATTTTAACCGATTTTCGCCATCTGCGTATACATCCGGACTTAAACTCTTCTCACGAAATGTAACAATCAGTGAATCAGATTTCTTGCCGGTAAACTTCTCATAATTTTGAAACGCTAAAGCATTTATTCATAACAATTTGGCTAAAAGAACGTAGTTTAATCATTTAGCCAGCTTCTAATTTCTGAAAGGCACTTAAAGAGGGCGAAGTCAAAAAAGAAAACTGCATGAGAGGACAGTACAACGTAAAATAAAATTATATATTGTTTATGGAAATTCGTTGCAAAAAATGAAAAAAGTTAACGTCTTTTAAGCTATTAGAATAGTTGGATGCTGCTATTTATACTTGACGTAAGTATCGAAGCAAACTACAGGAAGAGGTTGGGCACTACCGGTAAAACTGATGTCAACTGTTTCGTACGCGCACGGAAAATTCTGGCAAATCCTGGGCCTTTCACAGCGTAGAACACAAGGAAGTCGAGTTGCGTGCAAACATCCTTTCCTAAAGAAACATAAATAGCTAAGTCTTAAAACTGAATTACACAAGGCCGGACTAGCACTGAATACAGCTAATTCTGCTAAAACTAGACTAACCAAGGCTAATGCTATTTTGGTGGAGAGACAATCGAATTAGAGGATAAGTTGGGTGCGATTTGATGGTACTTTGCGAACAACTAAGGTTATCAAATTCTCGAATTTTCTTCGAAAAAGGAATCTGAATAAAGGTGCGCCTTGTCATCCTCATGTCGTCAGGTTTCCTAAAGTAGTACGGTTTTTGACTTTTCGGAACCAACAATTAGATCTAAACAATTATTATTAAATTTCCGCATAAAGGTAAAAAGGTCACAAGGAGCTCTCTTGTTCGTTGCACTAGTCGCTGACCGAAGCTCGCTGTCATGAAAACCTCTCGAACAAATCTGATTTTAATATAGCTCCGACCTTTAGCTGATTAGAATGGCGTCTTGGGTCTGAACGCTTTAAATAAAGATTGGCGTGAGAATTTCGCTAAAATTATTAACAGATTTTCTTTTTGGAACAGATTTTCTTTTGATTAGCCCTTGTAATTCAGTGATTTTTAAAAATATTTCTAGTGGTTTCAGAAGCACAATGAAGTCAAAAATGTCATTGATATAACACGGCTTACTCTTGGAATTCAAGAGCATTTGATATCCTTTTACTTGTCAATAATGCTTGGATTAAACACCGGTTAGCGTATCAAGCTGTTTTTTCACACTTTATTTGGATTGTCTAACGGGCCAGAGCGATCATTGATTTATGATTTCCTATAGTCGACTCAATCTGTTTTTTTCTAAGGCCCAAACATTGAAATGAATTTTGAAGTCCATTTGTCAAATTTGCAATGTTTTTTGGCTATACTGCGTCGACGACGACGACGACGACGAACAACAACAACAACAACAACAACAACAACAACAACAACAACAACAACAACAACAACAACAAGCAGTTATGTGAGCAAATCAATACTAACAGCACTCTCTTGCTTCTCGGGATAATCCGGCTGAGTTTGGTAAGAGAATTTCAGTCAAGATAAAAGCCATTTCATTAAATAAAGCTTTTAAGTATCATTGAACTCGAATACGCAATTTTTGTAACGATAATGACGGACGCGGACACTAAAAAAAGGTCAACAGGAAACACAAAGATCAACCTGTTATCTTTCTTCTTGTCGTAATCTTTATTTCAGAGAATTCTTGCACGTTATTTTGGGTTTTATGAGGATTTATTTGGCACGACATATCCCAAAACCGACACGAGGAGGAAATGCTTGATATAATGGCAAGTGGATCAAGGCGTGGTGCTCTGAACTAACCAATTACGGGCGTTAAGGAATTTTAATGGCTCAAAAAAATGCCCGTTGTTTTAGTTAATAACTTTCTGAACTCTTCAAGTGTTTTTTGTTCTATTTTAAGTTTACTCCGTTAAGTTTTTTACCAACGTTTCACTGGCATCATTTGGTATTCGAGGAGGGGGAGTGATTGATCAATCAGTCAATGATCTTTAAACGCAAGTTAAATGTCTTTACGGTCAAAAATAACACCACTTTCCCTTAGAATACAATGGGTAATGGAATATAAAGTAAACTAACGCGATAAACGATATTCAAGACTGCCTGAATTTGTTTGATTTTTTTTTCTTTTTTTCAACGAATGTTTTTGTGTTTGTACAGTGCTGTTAGAGTCACTGCTTGACGTAATTGTCCTTGGCCATTACTGACCAGTTAGATACTTAGACATATCATTCATATGCAACTGGCTAAGAAACTAGACCTCGATCATGTCACACCATCACAGGCACTTTAATATATTTCTGGGTGTTTTGAAAGACAAAGATCGATTTCACTGCAATTCAGGCACGACCGGCCACCAGTATTTCTCCAAATCGTGTGCGGCCCGACAATTAATCCAGCTAGGAGACTTTAATAGACGGTCAAGCGTCAGGTTAGACTACTAAAATCTACTAAGAGCGCGAAATTAAATTCTCGACATGAAGCCAAATACAGAACAACTAAACGAGCTAATGCTTACCCAATGTCAGTAGAATTTCGTTCTCATTCTCGATGGTTGCTGGGGACGTTGCTGCGAAGGCTGTCTCGTATCTTGCCACTAAGGATCGAGATTTTGGCTCATATAGCATGAAAACGATGTGTATTTCTCCTGTATATACCTCTGAATAGCATCTTCTCTTCTCGCCAAAGCCGTAAACTTTTACAGTAGGGCCGGGGTAAGTCTTGAGTACTTCATCTACGATCTGCTCTCCTTTTAGGACCCTGAGAATTTCAAAATCAGCAGCGTAAAATTGTGATTGTGGATCCACCGAATACAGACCTGCAACCTTGCCGACGAACACGACCTGGACTTTATAAGCTCTTTCACCAACGCTCATTTGTTTCCACCCATTCAAGAGCAAGATGCAAGGCTGTGCGAAGTCTGTTATGGCGAGTAACAACAAGAGGAACAAACCACGGTTAGAGAAACGGCTTCTGAAAGTCTTCATGTCCAAGAAAACCTCGCGTACAACTCGAGTGAGCGACGACCCAATGGGGACTATCAGTGTCATCATGGCTTCCTGTGACGATCTCTCCAAATCAACTGCTATCTCTTTATATCCCTTTAGACGGTTCAGATTGTGTTACTGATCATCAGAAACCTGGTGCTCTCAGGCCTCTGGCGACTCGAATTCCTGTATTGGATATGCCCTCAAATGACATCAAGTCAAGTTTTTCCACATACCAAGAATTCAATGCACTGATGGTCGCACTTTGGAGTCAGAGAAGATGGCGTACTGGCTTGACGAGATAGCCTGTGTGAGGAATACTTGCGCCTGAGATGCGGAAAGATAACCAACGATTAGTCATCTATTAGGGACTCAATTAGTGTCAGTCTATTGTCGCTTTTATGATGATTTATTGGGTGTCAAAAAGAGATTTCCGCAGCTGCGCTTTCGTACTAATGAGCAAAGGCTCTCCATACCGATAGCACAAGGACAAGACGGTTTATCTACTCAACTATTACCGCTATCAAAATAGAAAACCAAGCAGATTTAAATCGCCGTCGCGTATTTGTGTTTACTGTCAACATAGGGACTGCCTTCATAATGATATATCATAACCCTACGCCATTCATTTCTAATTGTTTGCTGATCCTGCTAAGGAATATCGCATATCATGAGTATAAAGACGCAGTCACGACAGTCTAAAAGCCTCCCAAATTGCGCAAATTTTCTAGGCAGATACACTTCAGTCTTGCTATAGCCATCTATTGCAGTTTAAGAGCGATTAAGGCATTTCTTAACCCAAACGCGCGTCGTGGAATTTCAAGTACTAAGTGAAGCATTAGCTGTTCCGTCATCGATATCAGTGCTATCACTCGCTCCAGGAGTCCTTTTTACTATGTCTAATCTCAATGTTTACTTTTAAAACCACATCATCAGTGATAAAACCATTTATACGTGTGAGGCCCGAGGGTCGATTCTCTCAACATTGCAATTTGACTTGAGCGAACACGAGCCGTTTAAATCATTGTAAAACTCGGGTGATTGCAGCCACAGACTTGCAGTCTCGTGTAACTGCTTTATCTAATTAGGCTTTTATGGATGTTTAACCTCAATGTCCCGCACATATTGAGTCATTTAAGCCGCCAGAGGAACGCTGCCCCGTTGTACATATGTTTTGTTAATCTGATTATGAAGTTCGATCGGGCCCTTGGTAAAGCCACACTTCTTTCCGACACACCTTTTTTCGAGCTAAAATGAATGGCTTTTCCTCATTAGCACGCGTTCATTGTGTTGTATAGGTAAAACTAATCGCCATTTCTTATAGTTTTCCGCGATCGTGGGGGGAGGGGTGTGCAAAGGCGTTCTGCACAAGCCGGCAGAAAAGAACAGGCATTCTCAATACTCGTAGAACTGGTCCCTTTTGCAATCATTTTACCCTCGCACGGGACGGCATTCTAACGAACAAGTTAAACTGATAAGATGCCAAGAATTCTGAGGCTTTAGGTGGACAATAAAAATGTCAGTATATGATATTACAGCAAAAACATAGACGTGGGGTAAACCAGGGAGGGAAAAAATATATCAACACAACATGTTCAAAGACGTGCAAAATGCTTAGAAACAAACAAACAAACAAACAAACGCCTCTCTTCGCGTTGTCTTCCTCGCGTTCTGCGCTCGCGCTTCTCCAGAGAGCCGAGGAGTTTGCGACTTAGTGTAAGTCACTGAGCTTACCTCAACTATCTACTGCGCATATCAACATATCAGTGATATTACTGATAAGCAACTGGAACCGATACTGAGAGATCACGAGTTATAACTCGGACTTAAGTGAGGGCATTACCTCTAGTTTAAACTAAAGCATTATCTTTCCTAATAATTCGGTGGAATATGCCTATGTGTACCATAAACATATGATATAGCTAGCAATAAACTTTTCTTATTTTTAATACAACAGATGCATGAATCTTTCAGTAAAAGAACAGGTGACTCAAGTCGATAATAGGTCCCTAAAAATCTTATTTCGTTGCCGCAAATCTACTTGCTGATAACAGCTTTTTGCTCTATCCCGACTCATTCGAGATCAGTAAACTGCTTGGTCCCAGTAATAGAAGCGTAAAGTCTTTATTCTGTCTTAAAAATTATAGAATCTGGCCGAGCATTTCCCAGATCCTATCATTGAGAATCTAATGCCACCCCTTCACTCGACTTTTACTTGTCGATAAAAGGAAAGAAAAGATCAGATACTGCTTGTAGTCTTTCATCAAATGAAACTACATACTCGTAATACTGAATATCTCTGATCAAAACGTCTGCATTTATTCCTTCAAGAGGTATTTGATACTGACTCGAGTATCCAATATATACTTAATTGGCACTTAACCTCATTTATAACGAATTTTTGTCTTAAAAATTGTGCCTCACGGACTTCATTGTTTTTGTGCTCTCTCTTGATTCGCGACGCCATGTATAGAGTAAAAAAGACCAAACATTTTCCTAACATGATAACGCGTGGAAAAATAAAATAAAATATAATATAATATAAATTAATAAATTAATAAATTAAATAAATTAAAATAAAACTTCACAAATGTATGTGCAACGCAGAGGCGAATTCACAAGGGCTTTACTTGATTCACGCGTCAGCCATGTTTATTCCGGCCAAGAGAATGAAAACCTTTGTTCATGTCCGGGTGAACTCGTTTTCGTTTGAATGCGAGGCCATGCGGGAGAATGTAATCCAAATTAACTTTGAATTCCTAAAAATCCCATGGTTTCAAAATAGATGAACTTTGAACACAATAATAAAAGACAAAAGGTTTGATGGATCAAGAAATTCTACAACTACACAATAGACCTTTCTTGAATTCGCTTGGATGATCGTGAAACAATGGTTCCAAGTCGAGACTGAACTTGATTCTTTTATTTATCAAGGCCAACCTCGACTTGAAGCCATTGTTTCGTGATCATCCAAGCGAATTCGGGAAAGGTCTATTTAAAAACTCTCAAGTCTCGATTTTACTGGTTCTCAGTTTTGGAACACTCAAGCACTTGAAATCTTTGTCTCAATTTTTGAGGTCAACTTTGCATTCTTTGAGGATCGCTGATAATCGGCCTTATAATGCCACCCTTGACCATGAGTTTATCTGATGTTTCCTCAGGCGAACTTTTTGGATTCTACCGAAATATTTATCGAGAAGAATCTGGGTTTTGCGTTAATCATAAATAAGTAAGGTACAAAAAAAAAAAAAAAAAAAAAAAACCGAGAAGAGAATTACTCAGAGCCTTCTATCATTTTATTTTATTTTATTTTATTTTATTTTTTACATTTATTTACTCGCTTATTCATCTATTATTCATCTATTCGTTTATTCATTCATTTATTCATTCACTAACATTTATTCTCTTACTCTCATTCATTCATTCATTCATTCAATTCAAAAAAAAGGAAGCTTTCTGGAGGTTCCTTCTTTCCTTTCTTCCTTCCTTCCTTCCATTCATTCATTCATTCATTATTTCATTTAGTCCCTCTTTATGCATCTCTTTGTACTTGTTTCCCATTTAGAATCGCAAAAAACTACAATAAAAGCTAAAATACATTTTCTCTGTAATTTTACTGCATGCGAGTTCTTCTGAAAATTCAACTTTTAAACCATTACAAAATAATGATTGACACATTCTTCATATTGATGCCACTTCTACCAAAATGTGTATAAATATTGATGCATTGCCTCAAAGAATCGTAAAAGTTGACAAAGTAAACACCATCAAGGCGAAGCTGTTTGGTCTATAGTAAGATGGATACGAGTTTAACGTTTTTCATTTGGCTGCTCTCCAGCCAGGAGGTAAAACTGGTCCTATTATTCCCGCCATCACTTCAATAAGGCCCGATCCATACGCCGCTCCACTCATGTGCCGAACCTAATACAGGTTCGACTCCGAATCGTTTTGGAGCGACTGGTGATTCAGACGGCGAACTTAATGCGTCGAACTAAATTATATTTCCATGTGGTAGGCATGCACAAAGTAATATCAGAGAGAATTGTGGGAAGATATTTATCGTGTATAACTCTTCAATTAGATTCGGCACATGACAAGAGCACTGTATGAATCAGCTGCCGCTCCAGTGTCGCATAATGCGGCAAGCCCTGTCGAACTTAATGTGTCTGCCGTACTAAATTGAAAGTGCCGGACCAAACTGATTCATACGCCGCTCTTTTGTCGTACTTAATTCATCAATTAGGTTCGGCACATGAGTGGAGCGGCGTATGGATCGGGCCTAAGACAGCTTTCGTATGAATAGCATGAGACGTGAACTGATGAAGAACGACGTCATTTGCCGTATGAGTGGGAAACGTACGATATTCACTCACAGCACGTACACGGTACGATATGCAGTAACACTGAAATGGCTTCCCATAGAAATGGGAAATTTAAGGTACTGACTTACAGCACGTACACGGTACGATATGCAGTAACACTGAAATGGCTTCCCATAGAAATGGGAAATTTAAGGTACTGACTTACAGCACGTACACGGTACGATATGCAGTAACAATGCAATGACCTCCGTTTGTTTTCGTACGAATCATCCAATCACCTCGCATAGTTACGAGTACTTTACTGAAAAAGTAAAGTTTATTTTTGCCGCCAAATGAGGGCTCGCAAATGGTATCATGACCGGCCTTCGATTTAGTACACTAGACCTATTACTCGTTTGCACGTTCGTCATAGCGGCCATCTTGATGTGATTATCTAACAAAGAATTCCTCACAGGTCTTTTTATCTGTACCACCAACATGGCCGCTATGTCTTTGTCTTTGCAAACCACCAATAGTACAGAGTACCTATGTCATGAAAAAAAAACATCAACCATCAATATCATCGAACCCTGAAACAACCTCTGGGCTGATCTAAGTCAGGGCACAGCTAAATCACAGATCCAATAGCTGTTATTACGGATACATGTAGATGAGATGCAAATGAGCCAATATGCATTGTATTGACCCGATAGCCTCACTTGAATGATTCTTAAAACAAAAGATTATCTCATTGCGGGCTCAGCTGTAATAACAGCTATTCGAATTTAGCGTGTTGGGTTTTGCGCGGGGAAGAAAAGCGGTGAACCCGGAGAAAAGCAATCGAACAAGGAAGAGACCCAACAAGAACTCTACTCACATAAAATGTCGAGTCCAGAAATCAATCACGAACAACCTGTTATAGTGATCGAACTTTCGCAATGGCCGCACCTGTGCTTGGGAACAAACTGCCTGATACTTGAAATCACTCGCTAATTTTACTGGACCCGCGATTTGATAGAGTTAAGAGGCATATGGATCAGCTTTCTTTTCTTGACGTTTCAAGATCAGAAGACATATTCCAATTTCCTCGTAAGTATTTAATCCAATTAAATCATCAGACAAGATTATCTACCAGTTAAATCGGCTTTTTAATCGATAAATGAGGAATTCCGTTGCGCAAAAAGGAATGACCAGCCACTTTTTGCCCTTTTGAACTAACTGGTAAATCTTTTTCAGACGAGCAGTTCGTAGATATTTTGTCGCATAACTGGGCACGGTTTGTCTTGTGACCTGGCGAGCGTTGCTTCACGTATCAGGTGTACATGTGTGTGTGTTCATGTGTGGGCGCCTGGTAAACTGCTTCCTCAGTTGGCAGCTATTTCTGTCATCCCGTCTTAGGGAATCTTTTTTCTAGGTGCCTGTTGATTGGTAATGATCAGTGACAGTCTTGGTTACTGTTCTGGACCCTTCCCCTTTGGGGGGGGGGGGGGGGGGGGAAGGTAACTCCTATATAACGAGGGACGGGGTACGCGATTGCTACCAAAAACATTAATCCAGACATCAGTTATCAGTTTGACGACTTTCAGTGTATGTTGCAATAAACTCAATGATTTTTGTTTTAAATGATTTATCTTGTGTTTCAAAATTAATTCAGGACCACGCCCAAACTCTCTCTCTTTTAGAGGTTAGTTTTATTTATTTATTTTGACGATTATCCCTGCTCTTTTTATATGAGAGTACCCCACCCCCACCCCACCCGGGGACTGCCGGAGTCATGTTGTAGAATTATCAACCAGTTAATATCTGTACAAATATTGCCTTCGTTATAAACACCCATCCATTCAAGCTTGATTATCTCAAAAAAGTAGTTCGGGACACCCTATTTTCCTGTTCATATTTGAAATCAACATTATATTTCCGTTAAAAACGATGCTGTTAAATATAAAATATAAAAAATGTTAAATATAAAATCCAATAGTAGGCAGTCACCTTAATAAATTTTCCTCTTACTTGAAACATTCAGGCGGCTCGCCCATGATTCAAGG
>JAADYU020129437.1:0-11576 GCA_011763375.2 Heteractis magnifica | reverse complement strand
GGCCTCTGCTGAGGAAATCAAAATTGAATGAGTTGTTAATACTCGTGTGGTTTCGTCGGTATATAGCTTATACAAACAAATACTCTGTATTTTCTTTTAATCAACTTAAAGAAAAACAGCCTTGAGCCCGAGTGGCGTGTTTGTGACTATTTCCTTTGGATTTGGTAATGTTTACGCCCCGAGTACATTGTAAACACGCATTATAAACACAATGAATGCTTTTTAATTTACTCATTGAGACGTGTGACTTGGACAGAGTTGTGTAGCAGTCTTCCCATTTGGAAGAGGTCATTATGTTCGGAAATGCGCGGAAACAGATTCAACGGTTGTTATATGTAAAACGAAATACGTTCGCGACATGAGCGGGAAACGGGAACTCTACCTTTGAAGGCTGCTTAACCTCGAATTTATAAAAGATTAGGAATGAAGTGCCCCCAGAACGCTTCGAGTTTCCGAGGGGAAAAACCAGCTTTCTGATAATCCGCATGTAGGATCAACGACCCATCCATCCATTTGCTCTTTTTCTTTCGTTTCGTTTCGTTTTCTTTTCTTTTTTCTATTTTCTGTAATGTATACCGAAAATATGTTCTTTTTTCTTTCTTTCTTTTTTCTTTACTTAATGTACACGACACTTGGTCTCTAGAATTATCTGTTTAAAACAACAGGGTTTGTATTTTCAATTGTCTTTTTACTTAGTCGTTTTTTATCTATGCTTTTGAAGTAAAATAACTCCTTATTGTACACAAAAAATCTAAAGAAGTTTACTTTGACATCGAGTTCACCTGGTGGATTAGAGTGCTTGATTTAGGATGAAATTCAATCTATTAGGAAATGGATTGATTCCAATTTTTCCTTTTGTACATCTTCACCGGGGGCCGAGAAATCGAAAAATCTATTTGAATGTACATCTAGGGATCGGAGATTATGCGAGGAAAACTACATTAACCACAACAATGCATGCTCTTTCGGATTGATAAGTGAAAATATTTTAACTCAGGCACTGTCGATTGAATTGAATGGAAAACAAATTACAAAATACAGGGCATTACATATAAACAAACAGCCTGTATCTCCAAAGATTCTGACTTCCTTTAATGCAGCTAAAACAGGTGATTTAACACGACTTAAGGATGAAAAACAATATTAAAAGCGAATCCAATCTAGTTAGTCCATTCTTAAAATAACAAATATTTCAAACTGATTACTTCTTTTTTGCTTTGTATACTTCCGAATTACTTTTTAAGGACAGGATTAGCTTCAAAATTGGTAATTTTTATCTAGCTGATAATTACTCATTTCAAGACTTAAGGTTCGAATAGAGAGGTCAGAGAAGCAAGTTCAGATAACTTGAAGACTAGCTGGTATTGAAGAAAGCGTATCCCTTTATAGGGCTGTATCACCATCTCATCATTTCCTCTAATAGAAATAAATTGTATGACAATATTTTTAAATTTGGTATTGTCTCGGGCGTAATAAACTACTGTGCTATTCATATACATGAAGAACGAGACAGAGAGAGCCGGGCAAAGATAGAGATTGGTCGGTTTGTCCTCTACCGGCTTTAAGGTCACTTAGGGACCGTTCTAACATCTGTTAGGGTACCGGCGACTATGGCTTTCATTGATCTGTTTATTCGTAGACTCTTAAGTGATTTTTTTTTGCCGACCGATCAATTTTGATCAAAGCAGAATTGGATTTATAATTTTAACCAATGTCATCAAAGGTATTCGACGCCGTTCTCTACCTCTCGATGCGCTTCTGTGCTCTCCAAAATGGATTTTTATTAGCAGAAAAGCCGTTTACACAATCTCTTTGACAAGTCGCATTCTGATAGCTGATACGAAGGCGAATAATATGATGAATACACCTCGGTCTCTTCCAATTAACCTCGTAAAACAGTAAAGATGAATCGGGATACAGGTGGTTAGAGAGTTGAATAAAAATTATAATTTTTTTAAGTTCTTAAATTGCCATAGCTTGTACTTCTAACTTCGCACGTAATTAGATAACATAGACTAGCAGTCCATGAATCTATGATAAAACAGACTGAGTGTTCAAAAATATTTGAATTAGAACTGGTATCTTAAAAAAATAAACTAGTAAAATGCATGTTAGTGTTATTAAGACTTTCATTAGTGCCAAATATTCTTGAGACTATTTTATGTTCTCAAATAAACCAAGTCCGGATCTTAGTTCTATGTAATTAGTGACGGGTTGTGAAAAACATTTCGTAAACATAAAGACCTTGGTTATTTACTACCTAGTTTGATGCGAGAGACAAAGTGAGCTTATATTATCTAAATCACAAAATGAGATGCCTTGGCTTGTTCCTAATATACTCATTAATGATAATTGCGAAAGTTTTTAACATAGTCTTCAATCTTATAACATTTGATTAACATAAGCATAAGTAGTTGGCTATCCAGTGAAGATTGTATTTCATAAAAAAACCAGAATGATTTTATCTTTCGACAAAGGGAGCCATAAAACAGGTAGTTTCACCTGCGTACATCTACCTTCACTACTATTCAAGACATTTTCCAAAGAGAAAACCTCCTGTGTTTCAAAAATCTGGCTAAATCTGGCTAAAACTAAGAGTCTCAAACCGTCACCATCGATTACTTTTTCTTTTTTCGTGTTTTTAAAGAATCAGAGATCTTTAATAAACATTTTGTACATTTAATGTTTGCCAATGCCTTTTCCTTTGAGCTTGGCTGAGTTTAAATAAACTCCTTCCTAATTGATATCAGTTAAACATACCGAACATGAAGCGTTTACAAATCATTATAGTTTAGCATGATTAATTTATTTCTTACTTCGTTAATTGATTTCCTTGGAAGAAGGCTAAATTAAACGTTGGCTCCCAGATGTTTTTTTCGTTCCTTTCAAAGCGAAAAATATAACACAGAAACCTTGAATATAAATTAATCGCGAGCCAGTTTTCGCGCGCTTAAAAATTCGGAACCAAAACGGCTTAGTAAGAAATCAGAATAACAATCCGATTCTTATTGCGCTTTCTTTTCTTAATTTTTTCTTTTTGTGTCTTTTTTCTCTTTCTTTCTTTTTTGACGTTAAGTAATTTAAAAATATGAACACGCCACAATTAATTGACTGTTTTTTCCAAAGCGTGAATGAAAGGATTGGCTTTGTAAGTCGTGGAAATCTAAGCGAATATAATCCTGGCTTGGGTTTTTCTCGGTGTGGTGATTAAACCAAGCACTGAGTAGACTGCTTTGAATGAATTACTATTTCAGATACCATCTCGCAATCAATGAATCACAGAGCGTTTAAAACAGACTCCACTCAGCTCAGGCGAATCGAAGCAAAACTCCGAGTCTACAATTAGTTTTTAAGTCTAAAGTATTTTGATGTAATTCTCCCAAAACTTAAACAGCTTCAATCATTGTCTTCTCCTGCGTTTGCGATGTAATTGGACAATTTTGAAGGAGTTTGCTTAAAGAAAGTATTATAATAATTGTCTTTCCTACTTGATTTAGTCCAGCGCTTTTATGTCCTCGGTAATTCTAGCTTTTCAAGCGATTTTAAAAAATCGTAATTTGACCACTTGTGTAGAGAAGTTTATGTCTCCGTTTCTTAATTACAGGCAAGTTGTTTAATGCTTTGGTGTGTATTAACTAGGCTCCTAGATATTTGTAAGTCGATTTACGGGTTTACGTTTTTAAGGGTTTCATTTGGATTAATTCATTTGTTAGTGAGGGGATTTTCACGTTGTCTTACAATCCCGATAACATCAGACAGCAAGATAGAGTCGTATAATGCATGTCATAATTTCTGGTACATTACAAGACAAGTAAAGGACCTGTTTGCCATCACTCTCTAGTTGTTAGAGCTGTAAAATCTACCTTAAATATCAAATGATACACTCGTAAATGAAAAAGCTGGTTACAAGGCGAAAATTTCAAAGCGAAATCGAACCGCGCAGGAAGAGAAACACGCCTCTTCAGATGAGTAAAAACTGTTCTTGAATAAAGTAAAACGGAAGACATGTATTCCTGTACATTAACCTTAAGAGCCTACCTAGTGCAGAAAGCAATCTTCGTTAATAGAAATCCCTAGGAAGCCGGCGCCGGCTTCAAGATGTGTGAGATAAATTAAGCCTCACATGAACCGTTGAAGGAAAGTACTTACGAGAAAGAGTAGACGTAAAATCCGGCTGACTCTTGCGCCTTCGTCTTGAATAATCGTTAACGGGTGGAATTCCAGGAATGCCTAGGAACTGCATATAGGTTCCTCCGTACCATACTAAAAGCTCTTGGTCCGGTGGGACGTCTTTGATAGCTCTGTAGTAAATATTCCCGCCATATTGGAAGACCTCTAAGTTCTGTTCTTGTTCGTTGCGAGCGCAGTTAACAAAGCCCATCCAGTTGCGCGGGTTTTCGTCTTTTGCATCGAGAAAATGACTAATCGTACCATCTTCATTCAAGACCTATAGCACAAAAAAATGGATTTGATTTCAGATATTTTATTCTTTTTCTGTATTTTAAAGGGTTACACAATGGACAGGATTTTTTTTTCTGTTTACCAGATTGTTTAATGGTTAATGCAAGGGTAGAATTCCAATAGACTCGATTCTAGCTACTCCTGGGAATTTCCCCACTAGTTAACCCAAAAGGCTCAAAAAAGTACTATAAAATTCATCTTAATACATCATGATTAAACTATGATTTTCACTGAGTATTTGCCATAAATAGCGCAGGATAACATCGAGGAGAGATCAGAGTCTTGCACTGAAAAACTCGTAACAGAATCGATATTCAACGAAACTTCTAATGGCATTTTCTGTGGAGTTTAACACAATAACGTGTTAGAAATAAGAAGTAATAGCCATCATTTCACGAGCTTCTGCGATGGTTTCCGCCAAGCACATATCACTGTGGATTTTCACGTCGCATGCGAGTTTGTGCAATCGATCTTTGACACAGATTGAAAAATTGCACTCAATATCTTGAGACATAACAATAGTTAGGATAGAAAATACGAGTCAAAATCAATCAAAATTAAAGCTCTTTCTAGTCATTCTCCACCCATAAAACCAGTTTTATCTCTTCTTTTTCCCCGAAAAAACCATTTCATAAAGAAATTATAATTTATCTAAAGTTTGATATGTTTGTGCGAGGAGTTAGTAAACGAATCGCGAATTCAGAATTCGGTGTTTTTTAACAAAGATTGAGAATATTGGTCATGTCAACAGTTAACAAACTGAATTCTCTTAATACTCTCTTTATCTAGCTATCTTCGTGGAATCTAATATTCAATGATTTCACCTCGCTGCCGAAATGTTATGGTTTGGAGTATTCACAGCTTGGAATTTGCTGTTCTGAATATCTGTCTATCTTCAATTATATTAAGACATTGTCGTTTTTGTGAACAACATGCCTTTGATTTGAAAGTCATGGTACGTTAAAGATTAAGAAAATGAGCTATCGCTGGATCCGTCCTGCTAACGCTTAAATATAAACAGAAAGAACATTAATTGCAAGAGAAAAAGTGTCTTAATTTTGAAATAACAAACTCACTTACCTCCCACATCAGGTTATTATCGATCTCGTAATTTACTTCCTCGGGTTTGACAATCTGACCAGTGTATGGTCCCATTTGTGTTCCTTCTTTGATCCAACAAGTACTAAAAACACCAAGTTGAACGCCCGGGATCGAAGACGGAGCGATAGTGACTTGTTCAGGTAGAGACACGAATGCCATACAGTAAGAATCGCTGTTCAGGCAGAACTGTTTTGGCTTAGTGTTCTCGCTATTAAGTACCGAAAGCATTGTTGGAGAGTTAAGGCCTTCTAGATTCTCTGGATAAGACGTCTCGGATTCTGCGTGTTTAATGAAAGAGAGCAAGTTAGTTTTTTGTGAAAGATCTGCCTTGTGGTGAGAGCGCTTTGAAGGAATGAACTCGTAAAGATGGCCGTACTTAGGAGTATACTAAACCATCTAGGCCTCATCGTGATAGTAAAGTTAGCGCTTTTTATTGGATTCTTTCTTTATTTTGTTATTTTTATATTTTTTCCTTTGCACCTTAGATTGTGTAAAACACTCAATAATCTTAAATTTATTCAAAGCTTTGATAAACCTCAAACCTCGGGCTAACTACCATAACAATAAATCAAAGATGGACTGAACTCGTGCCGGCGATAAACACGAAAAAGCACGGAGCACTGATCAATAATTCATAGTATTTTATTCACAGGGCTTGTGGAAACCCCTTTAAAAAACCAGTTGGTTAAATTAGCCGTGAACTTAAAAACCTGTAGTGAAACTGTTATCTTGTTTTTGAAACTCTAGTTCACAGGCTAGTGTAGCTTGAGTGGGATTTGTGAGAGGAGAACCACACGAAAAAGGAGCGCTCCGACATTTTCACCTGCAAAAGTAACGTGTATTCCATAATTTCCAAAGTGCTAAATTAAGACACAATTGAGAATGACCGGTTTTATCTGTTTATAGTGATCAGAGTTGATTGTGTTTATAGGAATAGGGGCATTCGAGTAAATTTGAAGCGGGTTACGGAAGTTTAGATAATGTAAGTACGGATATACAGTTGTGATTCTTATTGCTTGGCTCTGTATGAGAACACAATTCGAGTCCACATCGTTATCGTTTCTATTTACAAATACCAAATATGTTTAACACATGCAGGAAAAAGCGCTGAATAAAACTCAAGAAACCAAAGTAAAAACAGCGGCCAACCAGGAGCGGGGTGGTTAAGAATCCTCTAACAATTCGGAGTAGTGTTTTACTAGTTTATAAGAACTAAAGGACAATTAAGTAAGCATCGTCGTTTGTTTGAGGTGGGCGTGTGCCTAAGAAGAGAATTTCTATTAAATATCACTATGAACCAACACGGAGTCGTATTATTTTCGTCGCAGTAAGCAAAACTGCTTTTTTTTCTAATTTATTGAAGGTGGTCTGTGTCAACTTTCTTCAACAACATTAATTAATGAGTAAAAATAATTCATACTTGCTAATCTTTCAGCCAGCGCAGATAGAAGGAATTATTTGTGATTACGCATTTAGTTTTGGATTGATGTCACTGTTAAACCTGGCCGAACCTTATTTCCTTCCTTGTGTGTTCAAGAACTATGTAATCAACAAGAACAAAGACAACACTGCCATTTGCTTTTAATTTCCAACCAAGACTCTCCATAGATATTAAGACGTTTTTATTCAGTAGGACAAAATGCTAGGCCGGAGTTCGCTTTACGAGATCTGAGCTAGATTGGGATAAAACTTATTCTTTTTCAAAGAATTCTCAACCAAACTATACATATTTATAAGGTTTTACACCTGTTTTTTGAAAATTGGGTATTTAAAACTTATTATCTATGTGAAATTACAATTGGGGCAAGGAAGTGTTTTTGACTAAGAATTTTCAAAGTGGTGTTTGTTCGCGTATATTTTGGACTAATGAGCAAGCTCGACGTAAAAATGCAATCCGGAAATTAACGTGAGGTGTCTAGTTTGGCGCCAAAAACATTTTGTATGAAGAAGACAAAAAAGAGTGTGGAAAGTATGCCCTACGAGGCAGAACACGAGAATAAAATTACGATAAAATATGGCTATTTCATTCGAACGATATTTTGTAGGAAAATCACCTCGCTTAACATGAAATCAAGGTGTGTACATCCAACACATTTAACAAAGGATTCTGGCTCGTAATTTAAGAGAAGATAAAAACAATATTCAAAATAGTTACACTGGAGATTGTGGTAAAAGAGCCTAAATAATCTATCATTTTGATGGAAGTTTTGGTCTGGCCCATGACTTTTACTTTTCATATATCAGGAAAATCTATCTGGCGCGACATATGTGTATTTGGAAAAGTAACGTTTAAAAAATCTAGTCATTAGATGATTTGGAATGCGGGTTGATTACCTCATAAAATGAAAACACTCAATCCGAGACACGCACTTCTTGTCCTTGTAAATTGTTAATGGCTGCGCTTTAGTTAAATTCCGCAGAAAAAAATTCCTCGAAAATTACTTAGCAGGCCGCAAAATATGCTCTCAAAGCCAGGATACATCACTTCTATCGGAGTCCCTGCTCTATTGTCGCGCACGTAGAACACTTTATTGATTTCACCTTGCTGACAAAAACTCGTAGAGCTCACAAGATGTCGTCTTAACATGATCGAGGAAGGACGGTAGTTGAAACACGACTGATAAGTAACTAATCACGATTTTTGTAGCTAATGGACAAATAATGTGCAGCGAGCAAAACGCTTACCTTCATCAGACGGGTACTCCGTCTTGTCGAGAAAATTCGATTTGAAAGTGAGCTCTTTCTGACCGCCAAACACGTTACACCATTTTCCGTACAAGACACTGCGAAGAACCTCTTGGCTGATGCTGAGAGAAGGTGGACTCTCCGTCATCCACTTTTCCATCGGTGCCTATTTGTTTATTTTATATTATATTATTTTATTATTATTATATATTTTTTTTTACTCTTAGATCTTTACGCATTGACGGCGGGCCTCAGTTATGAGGGTGTAATGAACCTGAGTGCTTTATATTCCCGGTCTATGTTTGTCGTTGACAATGATCAGGTTGTGAACAATAGCTACGTAAATCTAAATAAGTCTTTGTAATAAATCAAACATTTTTCATCGTGCCCCTTCACACCTCATTGAACGCAATGCTGTCCGAATATAATGACTGACCTGCCTATAAACGCACCTGCGGTAATCCTTCTCTGCGCATGTCCAAACACGCTTCGCGAGGCCGAGATTTCACCATCCTATCATTGCACATCAATTGATGAGTCTGACAGACCCTCTTGTTTTATATATACTACTCCATTACGAGATGCATATTTGGACGTCTGTATAGAATGATAGCTATAATATAGGAACAGTTGTGAAGACTACTTAGAAGTTGACATCTCTCTGAAAACGACCTCACAATTCCCTAAAAGATTTATTCCCGCGAGAATACAATATAGAGCTTTACTATTTTTAGGGGAAAATACTCATAAAACAGATACGGAAATTGTGAACTCTGTGGGGATACTCGTATCTCGAAGCTTCGGTAAAACTTTACTGATTTTGTCCATAAATTTTGTTCTGCTTGTATAAGTACAATGACTTGAATTAGTAGCCAAATAAATAAGCTTCTTTGAGGCATTCTTTGAATATGGGTTTATTTATAGTAAAATACTTCATCGACTTTTGAGGGTTTTCCTCTCCCAAAGCGTTTCATTAGACAGGATGCATTTCCACCTCTCGATTTCCAACTTTCTATTTTGCCGATACAAGAATTTTCTTTAACCAACCTGCGTGCCCAAGTTCACAAATAAACCATCCGCGCCAAAAACCTCGCTTCATTTGTTGAAATCCTACATTAAAAAAACTCTTTTTTCATTTGTTTAAGAGAGTTAAATTAAGGAGAATCAAACTTACAATCTGATGTAAACAAGATGCCTCTCTGCGGTGGATCTGCTGGCACAAAAGCGTTAGCACCCAAATCAATCAAAAATAATTAGATACCCGACTCAATAAGAAGTATTCTAACAGTTTCCATTAGAAAATCCTTTAATTATTATGGGCCACCAGTTTCTTAATAAAAGTACTTGCGCCTCTTGCTAATTAAAAGCAAATACTTCTCTCATTTCTTTCGGTTTTTCCTTCTGTTTTCGAAGGTAAAAATTGAGCTTTTCCATAAGTTGGTTGAGTTAACTTTTGAGGTGGTTAGAAGAAGTGAATCGCGTAGAAAAGTTACGAGGGAACTGGATGGATGTAAGATGGGGTTTAGAAAAGAAGATTTGGCTTTTACAAAGGTTTTCTGACTGAGGCTGATTGAGAGGGATGCTGAACTGAGATGTACTGTAGTATAAGCTATCCGAACATCACCTGCTTTGCCCCACGCGTGATCGACGCGTGTCTCAACAATATGTGTGTTTAACGAATATTTACATGAAGTTCCTACCATTATTTTTTAATTGGAGTCCCGTGTTTTAGTCTTAATGCAATCTCGACGATCGATGGAGACCCAAAGCATGAAAAACAAAACAACAACTTGATAAGATGGGGGAAAAAACATTCACTAAATCTCCTCATTTTGGGACAGAAAACAAACTTTGTTGGTGAATTTTTGAGCTGATTATTTGATGCATTGAGCCAACTTTAGACAAAAGTTTGCAAAAACTAACCTCGCTCTCTTTCTACTTATTTTACTAATTCAAGAATCCTGAAATACCGTTGAAATATTTGTTAATTTATACCGTTCCAGTATATTGCCTCGTTGTCGTGATTTCGTTTCTTGTTCATATTTTCCAAAAGTCGATCTAAGTATTTCTAACGTACTGGACAGTTCAATCAAGTGGAAGAGAATTAAATTTACATTTCAATACGATCTTAAAGACTCATTATCTTGAGTTCAATCAAATCATTCAGAGAGTAATGGTTTGACTGATTTAGTCTCGTTGGAGTGATCAAAGCTGAACTACACAAAGCTGTTGTTTTAGCGGCTTGTAAATAAAGTATCCGAGTGTGGATATTCTTAGGCATAAAGTTCGACGATAAATTAGATACCAAAAGAGGGGGATAAAAAGCAAAAAGTAACTCGGAGGAAAAACACAGAAAAAGAATGAAAAAAAAGTGACAAAAAAAGAACAGGCACAAAGAAAAAGAATGTTTTATAAACCAATTGCTCATGTTATTTTCGAGGTTTTGTTTTCTTTCAAAATGAGTTTTATTAACGGTGTAAAACGGGAAACAAAATGTGTAAGAGCTTATTTAGTTATATTTCTGTTGTAATCAAGTTTATTACCGCACACACACAGAGTTTAATCTCCTCTCTGGAAATGACCTACTCGCCATCAGCAGATTTCTAGCTAAATAATGAAAGTTTCAAAGGAATCAATTCCAGTCCAAACAAAACATCAATTTACTTTTTCAAAAGAAGGGAGCCAGCATTAAAATTTGAGGGCTTTACTCTCTCTGTAAGTTCTAACAGCGGAACCTGTAGACATTTGTTGACTTCCCCCGCTGTTTTAGCGCAAAAGTGCAGACTGTCTAGGATTTGATTTTTTAAATTATATGCTAGTATAATGAGAGATTTAGGTGTAAACACTAAGGGCTCGCTCACCTCGGGAGCTTCAATATCTTAGGTCACAATGAGTTGGCTACCCCAAACGGCTAACACCACTACTGGTTTGTTTCTACTCCCGGTTTTGTCCCGTGTAGTTCTTGATTTTTCCCAAGTGTCTTTTCTTAGATTCCGATGTCAGAGAGTATTCTATCATTCCTCTTAAATTCTATAAACTCTAAATGTTATCTTCACCCTGCTCCATCTTACACGTGCTGAAAAATTACCTATCTGCAAACAAAGTATGTATAAACAATATATCATGGAACAGAGATAATATGAAAAGGAAAAAGCGTCTTCATTGATGCCTTCCTAGGTAAAAACTACTCCATGAAGGCCACTGGCTAAGGAAAAGAGCTTAACGGTCCAGGTGTCTTCCATGGAAACTTCAACTGCTAATGCTATAGAATGGAAAGGAAGGTTTCAGTGTGTTACGAAGAGTGTTGCCCGCATTGTAGGCCGAGATCA
>JAADYU020129326.1:0-11579 GCA_011763375.2 Heteractis magnifica | reverse complement strand
CAAAGAAAACCGCCTTATTATCCATTGTTTTCAATGAGTTCGGCTCATGTGAAGTTCGACGTTTGACCTGAGCCTTAGGATCAAAAGTCACGTGAAGACCGAGGCAATACTGAACTGGGTATTTGGTCATTATCCTCGTCACGTACTTTATTCAGCGTTTAGGAGACAATAAGATAACTGAATAATGTCCCTAAATTCAAAATGGTCGTTGACTCAACGACGTATCTGATGAACTCTGCAAAGAAGCGAAATACATCCGGCTTTTTCTTTTACACTGCAACCAATAAAAAATTGAAGCCAAACGGCTCTAAAACGTAGGTCCTCTGAATACGCTTATATCCACTACAACGCGAAAATTATCAAATAACAATATAGTTGTCATTCCCCAGAATACCTTTCGGTATCAGCTTCTATGTTCCATGTTTTGAACCCGACAACGATTTGGCAATTGGGTGTATAAATAGCAACATGAAAAATATACGACAGGTTTGAGATTGAGCTCGTCTCCACTATTTGTTACCTGTAGGTAAAATTTTATCACTGATTTCTGTATGGCACTGCAAGCAAACCTTCGCTCTCACGGAGCAACCTGTGGAAAAAAGTGGTCAAAGTAGAAATCAAAATTACGCAATTAAACAGTTGCTGTCAAGCGTGCAACCAACTTTCCGTGCCATTATTTTTCATTTACATAAAAATATTGTACTCAAGAATTGCGGACGAACAAGAGCAGTACTGACGTGACGATGAACGTGACGATGCTGCATGTGTCCAAGATTTTTATTAGATAAGCAGTGATCCGACATGCTATGATTCACTTTATACGGAGGTCTTCAGTCTATTACAATCTGTAACAAAATCTCTCAGCTAATTTTATAAGCTTGAGTCAGGCAAATCGACTCTGATTCGAAAGCCCTGTAGATGGGGGTGGAATACTTTAACGGAGTCTGGAATGCCGCCCCTCGTTTTTTAAGTTTTTGCCCCAGGAATCCCCATGCTACACCACAGGAAATCCCAATCCCAATTACAGTCAAAGATGTCTACGAATAGCGAAGGAAGTACTTTTTTTTTTTTTTCAGTCATAAGCAATACCTACCTTGGCACACAACTCTGTGGTTGCAAGGTTTGAAAGTTACAACTGCTGTTTCTCCTAAACAATAATGGCATATTTCGTCCTACGAACAAAAATTAACTACTCAGTTTTATTGACATACAACTTATGAATATTACGTTGTCAATCATATTTAATTGCCCCATTTCATAATGACGTCACATCAAAACAATCTATTGTTTCAACGCTAAGGATATGGTCGTGGAAGGGGACAAAACAGTAACAACACAAAGAAAATCGATATTGAATGCGTTTTGTGGACATAGAAAAGCGATAACAGCTGCCAAATACAGTAAATATTGTGTATTAAACATCAGTACATCTTATATTTGGAAACCAGAGAATTTGAGAATAAACTTTTCTTAGCAGAGCGAATTTTGTTTAAATTTCCATTGTTGTGGACGGTTCTGTCCCCCTCATAAACAAGCCGTGACGTCATAATGAAATAGGGCAATTTTTAAAACTTCTAAAATCGACCCGTCTAAGTCAACTAAGGATGTGCGGGTTAATGAAGTGTTACGATATTAGTCATACACTAAATAATTGTAAGGTCCAAAACCAAACTTCACAGCACAAACTTTTATAATTATGGTTAAAACGGCTCGATCGAGAATTAATCGTTGATTCCTATTATTATTTCTTTATTTTAGCTTAGCAGTCTTTGTGTCTTTCTGTGCCGGATCAGCAAATGTATTATAATAATCCTTTTGCAGCAAACAGCTACGTGATGATAGATCACTTCAATAGTGCGTGAACTGCAAGGCTCCACTAGATGGCCAAATAAACTTTAAAATGCTTAGTATCTTGAGATCAAAAGCATGTTATAAGGGTAAAGCAGTATTTTGAAAACGTTTTCAGTAAATTGTTAGGAAGAACCGCTCAGAGGTAGACTGGTACCATTCGTTTATTGGTACTACTTGAAGACAGTAACAACTACAACTAACCAACTAACTTTAAAGTCAAGTCTATTTATAACGATTCGATAATTAATTCTACTAATCACGTGAATAACTGGTCAAACTGGTTCAGGGTTGATGATGCAAGGATGCGAGGATTACGAGTGAATGTTGACATAAGGAAAAAGTAAGATTACATACTCGTAATGCTTGCTCAGCTAAATCAGTCGACGGTTGTTGATAGATCAATATTAAATCAATCTTTCCGTGACAAGGAACTCGAGATTAAGGCTCACTATATGAATCACGAGAGGTACAAAGTAGATAGAAAAGTACTAAGTAAACCAAATGTTTATAGAGTAAATATGACAAAATCTCTAGCACGCATGACAGAATGAGATCGAGGTAATGAATGCATGCGGACAGCTGTGTGGACACAGTACAGAGCTTTAGCGTAAGTTGGGATAAGAGTATTAAAGCAAGATGGCGGATGCAAACAAAGAATTATGAATTGTGTACACAGACCATGTAAGGTGTAGGAAAAGGTAAACACATGAGGTTTTGGAGATCATAAACATATGAGATGGTAGGAAAGTAACACGTGCTTCATGCGTAAACTAGGAATATTCTGTTTCATAACAAAATGCATTAGAAATCTAATGGAATTTGTTTTGAATAAAGGAAATAGGAATTTTCGCCCACCAGTTACAGTCACGTGCTAATTTGCTGTAAAAAGCCTATGTGAACTTCAACAGGGCAAACCCTAAAAATTGTGCACGGGACTCTATATTTTTCTTTCAATTTTCCGAAAGAACAGGAAAAAACAATTTTTTGACAAAGTTTGAGAAAAACGAAAATTACTTTGACTTACAAAAAAAGCGTTGTGTCTGTTTTTGTTGTTATCTTTTGCGAGCGATTTTTGGCTAAGTAAGCAAAATTAATGCTAAATTTTGATCTTACTCTCGTAGTGTTCTTAAATAATTTTTATGTAGCTGTCCAAAATAATGTTTAAAGTAGATATTCTAAAAAAATTACTTCCATAGCTTTTATAGCTTTTGAGTTATGAATTATTTTGTGCGAAGCTTGGTTTTCGCCATTTTTCTTTTTAACTACTTGTCAAGATGGTAATATTCAAAATTCAATATCTCGAAAACGAGCTCGGGACACCCCATTTTTCTTTATGTATTTTGAATCAGCGTTAAATTCTGTATAAAATAGCTTTCTAAGAAAGTTTTCTAATTACTTTTTGCTAAAGTAGTCAGCAGCCTTAACTATTATGCTAATAAAGTGGGAGCAATAAAGAAATGTGTTAATAGTCTTTTAGCACTAACCTGTACATTAGGATTTTGGGATTCCATCAACTTGGTCTTTTTATCCGATGACGTCTTTATTTCAGATGCCATATCAAGGTTGGGATCTTTCCTTTCAGGTTCTGCGGACCCACTAGCAACATTGGAAGCACAAGCACCATCTCGTAGAGGGAGGTTTGATAATGCTATAGGAACATTATCACCAGAAGTAGCTTCAGCAGTAGACGTGGATGCTGACAAAGCGGCCATGTTCCTTGAATCTGGAGGCCTTGAAACTGTTGCAGGAGCGGCACTTGCAGAAGAAGGAGGCAACGGCTTTGTTTCAAGCGGCTTTTTTGTAGCATCACCCAATCTCGCAGATGAAATAGGGCTTGCGCTTGGTAGTGGTTGAGATAAAACCTGTACAGTGCTTTGTGCCCCATTCCTTGAATCCACAGGCCTTGAATCTATCGGAGAAGAAGCACTTGCAGGAGGAGGCAACGGCTTTGTTTCATGCAGCTTTTTCATAGAATTAGCTAGCCCTGCAGATGGAATAGGCCTTGCTTCTGGTAGTGGTTGCGAAGAAACTTGCACAGTGCTTGGTGCCCCATTCCTTGAATTTAAAGGCCTTGAAACTATTGAAGGAGGAACACCTGGAAGAAGGGGCGACAGCTTTGTTTCCTGAGACATTTTTGTAACATCAGCTAACCTTGCAGATGGAATTGGGCTTCCTTCAGGTAACGGTTGTGGAGTATCTTTTACAGTGTTTGGTGCCGTACTTCTTGAATCTACAGGTCTTAAAACTGTTTCAGTTCCCTGTACTATGGTTACAGGAGCACTTGAAGATGAAGGGATAGACTTCGGTTTATCCGGCATTTTAGCAGCATTAGCTAACCCAGCAGATGGAATAGGTTTTTTTCCTGATAATGGTTGTGACGAAACCTTTACATTATTTGGTGAAGAATAGGACAGTGGTGTTCCAGCTTTAAGTGCTTCTCTTTGTCTGAAAAAAAATTCTCCGTGAGTCAAAATAACATATTCATGTGCTCTATTGATTTAAAACACAAGATAAAGAGACAATGCAATTTGGCTTGTAAATCTTCCTACATTTTTTTGTGCTCTTAACACTTCCTGTGTGCTTTGATAACTAAGTGGGAGCTGTTACATTTCTTAATAATACATTGAATTTAACTTATCAATACCCACATGGAGTAGTGTTTGAGCTTTTCTCCCAAATCTTTGTCGATACACAAATCCAGCGGTGTCTTGTCTTGGTGGTTTCTATAGTCGACTTTTGCTCCACGGACTACTAGAAAAAGTGCGATAGCTTTTTCGGTGTTGCTTCGACCTTCTGGTTCATTTGCATCTAAAGGCTCTGAATCAAGCTAAGGGGACAAACAAGGTACCGTAAAACACATAATACAGTAGCAAGACAGTTCGCTTCGAGAGGGATTTCGAATCTAACTTTCACTTATTGCCTGCAGTCTTCCGTTGAACTAGGTGCTTGCCTAAGGGAGGTTGTCCTCGATCCTCAGAAAGGCATCCACTATAGAGGAGTACCCGCCTAGCTTAGAAAGGTTTCCTCCTTGGAGAGGTGTCCGCCTTGTATAGGGTTTTAACAGAAGGGTTCACCTTAGAGTGGCGCCACCTTACAGGTTTCCACTTCGGAGATGTGTCCGCCTTACAGATGTGTTCAAGTTAGAGCGGTACCTTCCTTACAGGGTTGTAGAGGGGTGAGGGGTGAGGTACTTTAGTGTATTTATGTGGTAATGAATGGCCATGTGATGTGCATCTTAAAAAAAAAAGATTATCAGTCTCACCCCTATATCTGCAATGCAGTGTTTCATAACAGCGACATGGAGCGGTGTATCCCCTTCATTATTTTCAGCATTAATGTCGACTTCATGGTCAATCAGTAGTTCGATCATCTCCGTGTAAGTTTGTGTTACAGACAAACTTAGAGCTGTCATCCCCTCTTGATTGCGCAAGTTGATGTTACAGTGCCCCTGTTGTTAATGTATAAGTAGAGGATTGTAAATGATTGAGAAAATAACTAATAAAAAGAAGAAAGAGAGGTATCAAGGAAGGATGGATGATGGATGATAAAAAATCGTTTTGAAAACCAATAAGTCAATCAATTTTGTGTCCTCTGTGACCAGACCTTGGTTTTAAAAACTTTCATTCTTACCGAAAGAAGCAAGAGTCTGGCAATTTCATGATGGTTATTCAGTGCAGTGATGTGTAACGCAGCAAAACCATCTTCTTTAGGAATGTCAATCAAACCTGGAAACTTTTCAATCAGAAACTTGGCAGCACTACGGAACAATGGAAAACATACGCACCACTACATGTACCATTAATTAGATCATGGGGTTATTTTACAAAAATGGCCTATTGCATAGGTAGCCCAAGACTGTCTTTAGTGTCGCTATATAGCTGTAAATGTGCGTCTGAAAAATTAACCTCTGTCATTCCGAAAGTTTTTAAAAATTTAAGAATTTTTTTTCACGCATCTTTTTGTTGAAATCTATTCTTTGCCTGTGCCGAATTTTAACACCGTAGGAGCTATTTTGACTAAAACTCGGCACAGGCAAAGAATACACCCACAACAAAAAGATATGTGCAAAAAAACAAATCTTTTTTTTTTTCTTTTTTTTAATTGAGTAGTTTTAGCCCCGCCCCATGCTGCCCAGCCCCCTTCCCTCCTCTCTTGACCGAGAACAGACTATAACCTTCTCAGAAGGAAGTCGAACAGCAAGAGATCTTTTGATACCATGCTCTTCAACTTGAGTTTAAAAACTGGAAATAGTTTGAATTCGTAAGACTACAGCTCAGGGGACAAGTCAAAATTTAAATTTTAGATGTCAGTCCGCACTGTTGATTGGTTTTTGACTTTAAAAAAGCCATAAATATGCTCCCATCATTACAAATCCGTATGTGAAAATATTTGCATAGATTGTAAAGGTATGACCACATTCTTACTGTTGGCTGTTTTTGAGACAGGCCAAGTGCAGTAGGTTGAATCCATTGGCATTGCAAATACTAGGGTCCAGGTTTTGGACTTTGAATAAAATGCTGAATATATTATCGTGGCCGCGCAATATTGCTTCATGTAGAGGCGTATCTCCTAGTACGTCCTGTGGCAATAAAAAGGAGTTGGATATAATACACTATAAGGGATATCAGAAGATAAATATTGGCATTCAATCAAAAGGTGAGTCTGTCATATGGCAAACAGTACCTGGCAGTTGACGTCACAATGTTTTGACTGTACAAGAGCGGCTACAGGTTGCTCGTTCCCTCTTTGAACGGCCAGATGGAGTGGTGTCACCTTAGTTCGGTCCAAATCGTTTGCGTTTACATTAGCATTGGCAGAAAGCATGAGTACAACACACACGCCCGATTTGTCCCTGAAATCACAAAATTTTATGCAGCAGGGTCTGTTGCTCTGCAGTATACACGGGATCAAAGTACGTATGCATATTCTTGGTTTTCACTCACGTGATTCGGGCCTTGAAAACGGTTGCCGTCCGCCATATTGGTGTACAGCATAGTGTAAACAGTGTGGTCAGATCTTTCACTAGTAGCGTCTGTTTAGAAGTTTTTTTTATGATTCTTTGCTTGATTGAAACTCTAACCAAAATACTGATACACGTGAGCAAGTTGACATATGCTAATGAGTTGTGTGTACACCAATATGCGGACAGAAAATTTGCATAAATGTTTGACTCTTCGTCAAAACTCTTCGTCAAATCCATTCTCACGTCTAGAATACTGCTTGACCATGGCAGACAGTTGGAGAAGTGGAGGGGAATGAGGGTTTAAATAGGAAAAAATACTTTTAAACAACTCTATGCTCCGTCATCTAAAGATGGGTAAGAACGGAACCTTACCCGTATGCGGCATGATGTAACGCTGTGTATCCGTCTTCATCCTATTAAAAAAATCACAATTAAAAAATTGTTGTTGCAATAGTGCACAAGCAGATGTTAAGAAAAGGTGCTAGTGCTAAAGGGACATCTGCCACCCGGATTTCCCGCCTGCAAACCATCGAGGGAGTCAACTTGCTAAGTCAAAAAGAATTATAGATAACCCCGGGGAAGATGAATAATAATAATGCCTTTTTAATTCACTAAAAACTGTAAAGTATGGCTGTATTTTACAAATTTAAGTGTCCCTTTGCTAAGACCACATCACTTTACTCTAGTTAGGTTATGTTTTCTAGTTTTTCTAATTACCCTTATTTCTTTATCAGCTCCGTTTTCTAGAAGATACGACACAATCTCGGATTTTCCTTGATGACATGCGACATGTAGAGGTGTTTTATTGTTTGCAAATTTCTGATTGATCTGAAATACAATGTAATGGCAAAATTTAAAAAAAATTAAAAATAAAAAAAAAACAATAAAAAAAAAAAGAAAAAGAAAGATTCGAAGACAGGAGGAAAGAGGGGAATGAAGTACACCTCAATTTGTCTGGATTAGCTCGATCCACCCCCCCATTATTTGAACGTGCCTCTCACATTCGTAAGCGTCTACCTCCGATCCCTTCTGTGGCGGATTCAAGAGATGGTCGCAGGGCTCCTGTAAACCCCCCACCTTCCCCCTTTACCCTGGAACATGGCTGTTTGGTCAATGTAACAACCAACAATGAAAACGTAAAATGAACCCCCCACCTCCTTCCACGCAAAATCCTAGATCCGCACCACTAGCCGTGGAGGGGAGGGGGAGGGGGAGGAAAAGGAAAATGTTGTGACACAGCCCTCCCCTATCATATCTGGAGTAGAGGTCGGACTTACCAAGGTTTTATCGTTTTTAAGGATTCTCTTAACATTCTCCAGATCTCCAACAGTTGTAGCTAAATGAAGCATTTGAGCGCTAACTGGTGTTTTGGAAGAGTTTGATAACAACCCTTCAATCATCTGATGCAGTAAAAACTCTAGAAATATTAAAAAAAGCATACAAAAACAGTTTACTCATTTTCCAACTAATCGTTTTTCGTTACAGTTAGAGTAGAACCACAATAAAAATGAATTCAAACTGACCTAAACCATTATCATCAGGAGGTGTATCCTCAACAGGAACCCTCTCCTCTTCCTTGGACTCCAGAATCAAGGCGCTTGGATTGAAAATCCAAAAACTGTTCCCAATGGTGACGACCATGTCTCCATCTTCATCAACCCGAATCACTTTACCAACTTTCCCCAATGCCTAAAAATATTTTTTCACCTAACGATGAATCCAGTTTAATACTTTGCTTGTTGAATAATTTAAATGCTCTACATACTTTTTGCATTTCGTTATTCCAGCCTCCATGACCCTCTTGCAGAGTTATCACCTTTTCCTTGTCATCGATAACTCTAACTTTGTCTCCTACTCGCAATTCCGTTATCTTAAAAAGAGTGAAGAGTGCCATGTGAGTTACAATGTAGATAGATTAGAGCAGTTTTTGTATTACTGTGAAACATGACATACATGCAGCACCGTCACGGCCACAGGGAGCCCACTTTAGATAAAAGATAAAAGATAAAATAAAATTAAAAAACATTGTGTTTTATTTATTTTCTGTGCTTAAAGTCCGAGATGGTATGCTAAGTAACACGGAAAACCGAAAAATCAAGTAAAAAACTAGTACTAGTAGAACACTTTTAAAATGCGCGATTTAGTTTTACTGTATGATTTCCCTGTGGTTGATTCTGCTGTTCACGCCGATATGAGGACTTATATCTGGTTCCCTGTAGTCACGCCAAGGAATTGCTAGGGGAGGATTACCTTGCAAAAGGGGCGGGGGTGCTCGTTGTAACTTTTAGGGCTTTAAATTAGGTAGTTTGCTACCGCGTATGGTTGAAAATCTAGGAGAACCTTAAACAGAGTTAGCTGGTGAATTTTGCAGGTTAACAAACTGCTTCCAATTTTCAAGAAGTAGAAGGTTAACTTTTTAAAACTATTTTCAAGGAATTGTCCTAAGTATTAAGTTATAGATAGGATACATCTTAGGGGTCATTTTTTCCAAACTTCTGACAAGCACCATCCTCCTCTTATCTAGGACAACTGACAGTTTCATTTGGGCCAAGATTGGTATTGAGGGACCAATGAAGACGTTTTGATATGGCACCATCATGATCGCAGCACGGTACGTCCATACAGTAAGGTTTTCCATATGAAACCTGACCCACAGCTTTGAATTCCTTATCAACAACAGCAACAACAACGACGACGACGACGACGATAACAAAATGGAACACCAAATAAGAATAGTGCTTTTAAAGATGACACAAACATAAAAAATGAAGTTTTCTTGTACCTTACAAAGTGCTTCGGGATGGAAGACCCACTTGACATCTTTATATTGCACATGAACATCACCATCTTCATCAATTTGAGCAACCCTGCCTACTCGTCCAACGGCCTTCAAAAAATAATTAACAGATAAACATAACAAAACAGGAACCCCCTTCCCTAAAGTCAATGCTTCTTTGTTTAGTTCTCCGCTGAGATTTTGTGCAGAATGTTCGTTTACATACACCTATTTCAAAAAAATGTTGTCCCTGCCAAAAGCAACAAGCGATAAGACCGAGACCAAAAATAAACGTTTGTGGTCAGGATATTACTGAGCTGAGTTTTCGGACACACGCTTGATCTTGAGAAGCATAGCAGCCTGCCATTGTAAAAAGACTAAAATGGCCGCATCTAAATGGATCAATTACTGAATTACTGCCTTGCGGACTTGACTTGTTGCTTTCGGCTGTGACAACGTTTTTGAAATAGGTGTATATACTCTCTGGTTTTTATTCTTTGACATTGAACATTTTGTATAAATAGAATAGCTTGTTATTCTTCACTGCATATGAAAACTATTGGGCCCATGCAAAGTTCTCCTCAAACTTCATGCAAATAACCGAAAACCAAATGGTTTATGGGTCGAAAGAAAGCAGTGAAAAACGCTTTAGAAGACAATTTAAAACTCTAAACTTCAAACTTTCAAAAGAGGATGACAGGTAGTCAGAAAATTCAAAAATAAAAGGGCCAACTGAGACGTTTCCAAATTTACCTTTTCCATTCCTGTAGCCCATCCACCATGTCCTTCTGCCATCAACTTGAGAGTCTCAACATCGAGTTCAGTTTTCACCAAGTCTCCCACTCTCAATTCCTTACCACCTGTACTTGCAAGTCTAGCTACCTTAGCACTAGACACCACAGGAAGATGATCTCTATAATACCAAGGGCCATTAGCTGCTTTGACCAAGGTTAAATCCATCTAAATATAATACAGGCAAAGCTTAGATGAAGGGCAAAATAGGTTTTTGTGAAACGCCTTGGCCGCAGCAATCATTCTTTGATATTTAAAAGATGAACAAAACTACATCATTTCATTAAAGTGCCTCTTGGACGAAAATCGCTACTTCTTAGTACAAACTTGAAACTTCGTCAAAATAATCTATACTACCCTATTAATGACCAGTAGAAAATTTTTCTTGATATTCCAACAGGAAGTTTGAAAATTTTACGTTTTTCTTACCGTCCGCCATTAATTTTCTTGTTCAATCATTTGGCTCAAGAAGAATGGGGCGAGTGAGGGCTATGGCGTCATTTACTCTACCCATTCCAAAATACTCGTGGCTAATCAGTATACAAACTCTGTCAAACTTTCGTGATGCGGAGAGTTGTATAGCAAAAATCATATCTAAAGAGCTCACGACAAGTAAAATGCCAGCTATACAGAATGTGTAGAGTAAATGACGTCACGAAAAGACCGCTGACCGAAAATAAACCTTTCGGCCGTGAGACGATGAATTAATGGCAGACGGTACTAAAAACGCACAATTTTCAAACTTCCCGTTGAAATATCGAGAAAAAATTTCTACAGGTAATTAATAGGGCAGTATAGATTATTTTGAAGAAGTTTCAAGTTTGTAAGAAGAGGTAGTGATTTTCGTCCAAGAGTCACTTTAATACAGGCAATATATATATATTGCCTGTAAAAACCGTCTGATGATTGCGTAAGCGTGAAACTCCGAGTAACGGAAACTTGATGTCTCGTCTTTGATTCTCTAAATACGTGTGTGTGTGTGTATATACTGAATAGAAAAGTGAAGTAGAAAAGTACAAAACAGTCAACTTCTAACTGATCCAAAAAAATTTTTTATTAACGTTTCGACCATTCGGTCTTCATCAGAACAAAAAATGTTTAAAAAATAGTAAAAATATGTGAGGGTTATCGGCCTTCAGCTCGTGGTTATGTGATATATTCACCGAGGGCGTAGCCCGAGGTGAATATACCACATAA
>JAADYU020129215.1:0-11582 GCA_011763375.2 Heteractis magnifica | reverse complement strand
GTAAACATCATTCTTACTTATTCTTAAAGGGCTTTCATATCACAAAGTAATCCTGAAGGGGTTAGGTGCACTTTAAGTTCTACTAACTATAAGGCAGGTATGTAGGTAGGTACTTTTTGACTCAGTGGGAGGGCCAGACCGAGCACAGCAAGAGCCGTGCAGAATGACCAAGAGCCACATATTTTCCCGTGCGGCCCGACCTAACTCAGTCAATAACCTGCATATTATCATATTATCCTTTTCTGGCCTATTCGTGTGTAATTGTAGATGCACGTGTAGGCTCACGTGAAGCGCATGCCAGTGAGTGGGCCCTTGCTCGGATATAGGTTTTTCCGGACCACCTCAAAAAAAATCACGTGATAATTTTCATGGAGCGCACGCGCCGGTCCGCACGGGTCATATGACAAATCAAATACATTGCTATTTATAGCAGCGTAATAAAATATTTTCCAATCCCAAAACGCTTAACTATTTAAGCAATAGAAAACTTTTTTCCATGTTTGCATAGCATGATATAAACACGAGAGGGGTTGGGAGAATTCGAGACAGTTATGCAAACCCGAGACGAAATAAAATAACTTAAGCCAAACCGTGTTTACATACTCTCATGCAAACTTGACCTCTTAGCCAATTAGAACGTGCGTAGTATCTAGTATATTTTATAAACCGATGTATTGGGCACATAAGTATCCTAGAGTCTTCAGTGCAAAAACAAAAAACAAAAAAAACGCTTAGAAAATACTTCTTTGCAGACGAGAATATTTGACGTTTAAGAACATTTTGAATAAAAAAGGTCTTTTTTTAAAAGCAAACCTTCATTCAGTGACTTTCTACTGAGCAGAATAACTTTGGTATTAGCTGTAAGAGAATCTTGCTTGTAGGAGGCGTCGTTCCTTTTCAGTATTTAATCTCATGAATTCTTCAATGTGTTAAAGAAGAGACTTCATCAATTGTGAAGCCAATATTAAGGTAGACAGTGATTTTATCAAAATGTCTTAACCACTCGTTAAACTAAGACCAAGATTAATTAAAGTTTAAAACCAAATAAATTGCTTAATTAATCAATCAGAGAATTTCAGTGCAAAAATTTTAAGATTGTTACAAGCGTAGAAAGACACCCAATCGTACAAGCGTAGAAAGACACCCTTCGAAATTTGGAAGTCGTTCGTACTCAGAGCACTGAAAAAAGAGGAAAAAATTAAAAGATACACTTCAAACTGTGATGAAAAGGTAATGGCAGATGACATCGCTTCGAGTGGAAAACGTACGGCAGAGTAACCTTTGAGTGGTTTCCTTTCTTGACCAATCAGAAAAAACGAAAAAGTAAATCAATGGCAGCGCTCGGTCTAGACACGAGACAACATGCTCGCTGGCTGCTTTTCATTCGTGTTACAAATTAGCTACTCAAATGCTTACGGAATTTTTTAAAAATCATATTATAAATTCCGATTTCATTCAGTGAAAGTACGGCTCCCGTAAGTAGCCCTTGCTAGACTTAATTAGTGAATTCCGAGGCATTTTTTTCAATTGGCCTTTCCGTTTTTTAATATTGTGTTGACAAGTGTGGGGCGATTAGAATGCCATTAAAAGCGCTGAGCCAATAGGCGGCAATACACCGTTAATCATAAGATAAGCATTAACAAAGAATACGCTGGGCTTCAGAATGTATCACCCGACGTTCGAGGCAAACAAGAAAGTCAAAGACCTGGGAATCATAAGTGCTCAGTCAACGAGGTACGAATCTAGAACCTTTGCAAAAAGGAAAAACTCGTCATTGGAACGAGGATTGAAAAAAATAACATCCAGTCTCACCGCATTATTCAAGGTCTCAAGTCTTGAACCATGACTTGGTCTCTAGTTTTGAATATTGTTTTGGGGACTCTTGGAGCTCTAATCGCATTGGAAAATCTCCTTGTATGTGTCTTAGTTATCCGCTTCAAGTCTCTAAGATCTTTTACCAACGGTTTCATCGTTTCGCTTGCCGTGGCTGACCTGTTTTACGGCGCGCTCATCATCCCAATCCATCTCGCTGAAGCCTCCAATTTGGTCAATAGCTATCTCATGGCCTTGGTTCTGTTAGCCAACATCACAACTCTCATGGCGGTAACTTTTGATAGATATCTTACCGTCCTGTATCCACTAGTCTACGACTCGTTCATGGCTAAATACTTCATCATTATAGTAATTACATCCTGGTTATTGCCAATTTTCGCCTCTTTGGTTCCCTTATTCTACTCTTCGAACTTTACCAGGGTCGAGCACAAGGTTTACGTGTACTTCATAGTGATTATGGGAGTTGTGATCCCGTACATATTGATTCTTTTAGCCTATGTTAGGATCTTTCATCATGTCGTGCGCCAGGTTAGATACCTCGCGAGATTGAATCCAAGTGACGACGATAGGGAAGCAAGGAGAGAAGGAAAAAGAGTCACAACTGAAGCGTATGTTGCCAGAATATTTGCTATCATTGCGGTCATTTTTATAGTAAGCTGGATGCCTGTGGTATATATGACCTTTGTGGCAAACATAGGAAGGCCAGATTTGGCTCCAAAAGCGCTACAAATAGTCTCTTGGTTTACTCTCTCATTGGGTTCGCTTGTCAATGCCCCGATCTACGCTTACGCCAAGAAGGATTTCCGTAGTGTCCTGAAGAGAATCATATTCTACAAGAAGAGGGGGGAGACGCTCAGGAACGAAGGGGATGAACCGAACACAGCTCACTACATGGTAAGCATGAAGTCTGAAACTAACTCAGATCTATAGTCCACAACGAAAATCGACAAAAACCACTCGATTCAATGTTTACAACAAAACTAGGAAAGCAGTCGGCTGGCAACGTGGAATACTCTTGGTTCAAAATAAGCTCCGTTTCTATGACAACTCCCCTCACTTGGAAAACATTTTCTCGTGGTAATCAGGCCTATTAGGTTCGTGACGCTAATCAACGGTAATTAACAGAGTTCTCGACGAATCCTAAGCTTAAAACTAAAGAAATATTATTTAAAACTACCGAGCCAAAAAGGGGTCAAGAGCGAGCACAAAATGTAAATACAGATAAGAAGGTCAGCACAGCCAAGTAGCGGAAAGACAGCTGAGAAAATAAGAGTTAAAAACGGGTCAACAAGTATTAATCATCGTTGTTTTCATTTATGCAGGTATTTTAGTGCAGATCTCATTATTTCATGCCTCGAGGCAGTTGATTTTTAGTACAATAATGAAGTTATCATAAGTTAGGATGATTTTATAATTCACCTTTATATGCCGGAAATTAGCTACAAAGGATAATGCAACATATTCGTATTAAGGTGCGGTAATACGGGCAACAAAATCGTGCAACTTGTCATGCAACATTGTTGCGTTGCAAGTTCCAGAGTAAATGTTGCTCGTATTATCACTCCGCGCGCAACAAATTTTCTATGTTGCTCGAAGTAGAAGCCATCTCTACTCTTCGCAACAAAGAAAATTTGTTGCACAAGGAGCGGTAATACGAGCAGCATTTACTCTGCAACTTGCAACGCAACAATGTTGCATGACAAGTTGCACGATTTTGTTGTCCGTATTACCGCACCTTTATGGACCCATTATCGTATCAGAAAACGGAAATGTTTATCATGGGTCACTATCCCCTAGGGGTATTCTGTGGGGTAGTCTCCTTCTCAGCCATTATTAGTGTCGGTCAAATTTCCCTCCCTCAAAAATTTGACCAACACAATAACGGCTGCGAAGCAGACTATCTTTGGGGTAACTCAAGTGTAAGCCTCTTGTTTAGGTATTTTTCGATAAGGTGCCCCGTGCTTTGGAAAACTGAAGGCTTTTAAAGGGTTCTGCTTTGGGTATATATCAGTGATGAATGAAGCTGGGCCTGCTTGCTTTGGGTAATGGGGCCGTTTTGGGCGCACATTTGGGTTACCCTATTGGGATCTTATAGGTTCACAGCCGTGCGAGGCTATCGGGTCGAGCTTGCATGGCAGTTGAAAAGAAAAATCGATCTAACACAGTCTGAAAATTTATGGCAATTTTCGTGTGATACCAATAATTTGTTACCTAGAGAGTAGTAAAATATCTTGTTCTATATACCTAGAGTAATAACGGGGTCGCTTGGATTACAGGGGGGTATCCATCCCCCACACTTTGGGTACCTAGCATTTGTCATTTTAGTTTCGGAAATGATTACAATTTTTGTTTTAGAATATGTTTTAATTGAAGAAAGGGAAATACAAAAATGTAAATCAAACTACCCGAATCAAATATAATACACTTAGCAATATATTGACGTCATAGCTCTTGACTGTTCGCGCCCGTGGGGCTCGATGCCCAGCGATGTACTCGATGAAAGTACGTCAAAGTGAGGTTATCGGGTCGAGCTTGCTTGGCAGTTGACAAGAAAAGTACTAACACCTGATAGTTTACGACAATTTTTATATGATATCAAGAATTTTAATATCATTATTAATGATTTATTATTATCAATTGGAGTGGAGGGAAGACCGTATGGCACTGATAGATGACCCGCAGGAATTGCTAGGTTAATGAAAAAACAATCATCAGTCTTCACTGAATTCTCCACATCCCAATGTTTCCCTTCCTTTCCTTCCCTTTCCTTTCCTTTCCTTTCCTTTCCTTTCCCTTCCTTTCTTTTCCCTTCCTTTCCTTTCCTTTCCTTCCCTTCCCTTCCCTTCCCCTCCCTTCCCTCTCCTCTCTAAGTTGTCGTGGGATCCTCAGGAGCGTCAAAGAGACCTCGCTCAGTCGTAAATCATTTTAAGGCTTGTCGGAAATTTCATTCCGATCACAGAACGTGAGATAATCTTTTGACAAATTATTGCTTCACTTCTAAGATTATTTAGAGGTCAAGGAAGCTCTATAATTAGATTTTATGAGATTTTTTGTGTTGCCATACGATTAACATCAATCATCGACTCCACAGAGATTCTACATTTTTCAGACTGAAAAAATGAACCTAAACAACGGCTCTGGGCTAAAATTAATCAAGGAATCGAGCAAAAATCGCAGAGAAACAAGCAGCACCATAACATATCTTGGCAGTTTTAAGTTACACAGTTACAGTTTCATTTTATCAACAAGATTTCATCACGAACTTAATTTATTAAGACGCTGTCAACATGTACCTGGTTTTATCTTAGATGATCTTGATTGCATTAATGAACGGCTATTTAGGTAATCACTCCTATGTCTGCTCTGCATATCAAAGCGGGTGCCACTGATTTTGTTTAAAAAGAAGTTAAAAACTCCAACCAAACATTCTGCTTTCAAATTCACACGATTTGACGCACGCGCGCACGCCGTTTTCGTCTGGAATTCATGGAAATTTGGCATTTGGATTCCGGAATCCAGCACATGGAATCCGGAATCTAGTACTTGGAATCCGGAATCCAACACTAGGAATCCGGATTCCTTTTCCCGCCATTTCCCGAGACACACGCTCAGTACGGCTTCTCTTGTTACTACAGATAGAGTTGAATTGGGTAGTTTCTTACCTGTAGTGAATTGAAGATAGCAAAAAGATACAAAAAGGCAATCGTGTTGCGGTCGACAGCGAGCACACCAAAAAACCACGTCAGACCGAGTAAAGGCAGCAGAACCGCACAACACTTTGCGGCAACTCTGAAAAAAAATGTCGGGTGATAAATTAATTTCATCTAACCGAAATGTTCCTCCATTCCAAACCTCTTGGGGGGAAAAAAGATTTTTTGTTTCAAACTCATCCATATTAATGTCTTCTCAAGAGGTACTGGTAAACAAAGAAATAATACCCAAGGGAAAGACATGTGACCTGAAGTGGGAAAACTGATTACGGCCAAAGTAAAATGGGGTCTACGCACTCCACACGTGTTTAAATTTAGGCCCACTTTTGGAACTTACGTCTGATTTTACCAACAGTCTTAAATTTGATGGATTTCACTTCACAATTACAACACTTTAACGAGCTCCCCTCGAGAGTGCGCTCAGAATCAAGAAGATTAATGATCTCTTATCCTTCGAAACGTAACCCCCGCTGCGCGAAATAACAGATAAAATTCGTCATTTGAATGAAATATGTGTCAGATTTTCCCATTCAGTATTCTTCAGTTTAGCAGTTCAAATTAAATTTCATTGCAATGACAAATAAAAATTTCAAATTGAGACCAGGAAAGTTATATCTAAATTTTTCGAAGATTTTGTGTTATATTTACAATGTTACCTGACTTTTTGGATGTCGTCCGCTGACATCATCTTATTTGTTGTCATCATTGCGCGCATGACCAGAATAAATATGACTATATTCGCCTGTGGAAAAATGATCATTTAGACAACACAAATAGGCCATTTGCATGATGACGTCATTTTACTACCACTACCAGAATGCTTTGTCAAAATGCTTTGTTATTCAGATTTTTTTACTCTCCTGGGAATAAAGAGACAATTGGTAAAATTTGCCGGACAATAGAAGCCACTCAAAGCATTCTGGTCTTGGTAGTAAATTACGCCATCATGCATATGGCCTATTGATTTATAATATATCTTGGAAAACTATAACACGAGCGTGCAGCCCATGGGAAATAAATCATAGGTTTCTAGCCAATCAGAGCGCGCGTTATAATTGTGTTATAATATAATAGTTGACAATATTTCAAAGGGAGGTTCTGCTCCTTTTTTGAACACCCAAAACTTGAAATTCCTAAAACTCATTAAAATATGAGTTGATGAATTCTCTTACCAGTACGACAGCAAGCACAGGTCCAATGAACGCGAAGATGAGACCTGCATCACTAGACAACCAACAACTGAAACAAACATAGGAAATAGAAATCAAGAGACATTTAATTAAGTTGTGGGCTCCCTGTGGTGTAGGTTTTTAGGATATCTATTTTGAAACATTTTCTTCGAAAGCTTAGATCAATCGTAAATCTTTCAATAGACCAAATCCACTTGGCCGTAATGTTTTCCCATTTCAGACCACGTGTCATCCTCTTGGGAATAAGACTCCTTGTTTGAGGGTCATACATATTAATGTATCTTCTCAAGCGATTCTGGGAAACAAAGAAATAAAACCCAAGGGAATGACACGTAATCTGAAATGGGAAAACATTACGCCCAAGTAGATTTGGTCCATTTCCATGGATCGAGACAGGGATTGATAAGCTTGTTCAATTTTCCACTAACACCAAAGACTTACGCGTTTTCTCCTCCATAGCCCTTCATCTTCGTCACAGCTAATGAGATCCCTACAATTGCCAGCGGTGTGCCTAAGAAATAAGGTTAACAGTAACATTCGTCTCTATAGTAACAAGGAATAGTTAGCTTGACTATTGTGATTGTCATTACATCCGTGACTTGAGCTATAAGTTTTACATGAATGACCTTTGCCAGAGTCCACTGAAGTAAAAATTATCACGTGATAAATCATGTGACCTTACCCCATCCAATCAGGTAAAAGTATTTTCTTTTCCTTTCGAATTGGAAAACCATCACTATGGCAACGTAGATTTGTATTCCCTCTACTAGCATCCAGGCCAGCGCGCACAGAAAAAAGTAATGTAACAGAACAGCAACGGCAGTACATAATGACTGTGTGGTATATAAAAAATAAATTTCATTTATTTATTTATTCCTTCATTTTTTCATTTTTTCAGTCGGTCGGTTGGTCGATTGGTCGGTTGCCCATTCATTCATTCATTCATTCATTCATTCCTTCATTCATTCATTTAGCCCTCCCTCCCTTCCTCCATCCATCCATCCATCCATCCATCCATCCATCCATTTATCCATCCATTTATCCATTCATTCATTCATTTACAAACCTCATACTTGGTACCCTCTAGTCCAGCCAAGAGAATGATATTAGCAATCAAGAGAGCAACGCACAAGTTCACGTGAATTATCGTCTTCTCTGACTTTAGATTCCTAAAATACGACAAAGAACAAGTTATGTGTCATCAGCTTTTAAGCAGAAACCCTCCCCTTCCTCACCCCACCTCACTTTTCCATCACTCCCCCCCTTTTCCACCCCTCACTCCCCCTCACTCGCTCTCACTTCCCCCTCACCCCTTCACTCACTCTTGTCCCCCACTCCATCTCTTTAATAAACCCTTCACCGCAACTCCCTTTTCGTCCATTAATTTACCTCCAGAATATAAAATGAACAGTGAGCGTAATCACAAGACCAAGAAGGGATATCCCACAACCAACTGATGAAATAATCCGTAGAGGAAGCTCGTGTCCCTAAGATGAGAATATATTTAAAAGAAAAAATACATGATTTCCAATCATTCCCTAGAGAAAAAGATAACTAAAGACACGGCCGCCATGTTGGTTGATATAGCATGACAATTTATTGAAAATCTTTCAAATTAATTGAAAATTCAACCAACATGGCCGCTATGACATCACATGAAAACCAGCGATAGAAAACATCATATGATAAGAAATCTGTAGTTGTTACTTTTCAACATGGCGGCAATGACGTCAAGAGTCTTCACCCAATCACAGTAAATCATTTCCATGGTTATAAAACTTACCTTTACACCAGATATATCCATCAGCACCGCAAAGTTAGTCAGGTGATTACATTCACACGTGACCTTGCTTCCATCACGTGATGCCAGACCACAGCCATCACGTGACCAAGCTCCTTTTTTGGAACTCCTATAAAATGATATTTTTTGATAATGTGAACATAATGAGTACGGACATGAATATTAATAATGATGACTACTAATTAATGATAAGAAATCATGAATTAATATTAGTATTATTTATAGTTATTGAGAAACCATCGTAAAGAGTCGGGGTATCGTCACGTGATCAGTGATACATCACGTGACAGGTCCCGTTACAGATTCCCAGTAGTATGAAAGCATTTTTAGAGCAAGGTTTTTATACTTACAGACTGAAATCCCAGAAGACGCAGGCTGGAGGTTTATCCGTGTTCTTCGGGAAAAAATTAAAATTAAAATTAAAATTAAAATAAACATAAATATTTATTAAAAGCTACATAGCACGCAGTGGGATTCTGGTAAGGATCACGATAAAAACGTATTGTTCGTAGTGATATCTGTATGTGTGAATTACTTGATTAACGGCCAAAAAACTGCAGGTGGTGGGACTGCGTGGATGGAGGCACGGATCAACAGTCAGGGAATTATGGTAGAGACTTGTGCCACCACCGTGACGGCGTAATTGTATCCGTAACGGATGCCAATGTACGAGTATTCTGACTTTAAGTGCAATAACCGCGCACGGGTTCTTTCCTACCTCGACTTCATTGTAGATGGTCTTGACTGGATCTTCTAGCGACACAGCAGGCTTCACTGCAGCTGATATCACGTTAGAACTGAGCAAAAAGCTGCCGCCCACTTTACTATATGCACTGGAAATATAGATGAATTCCAAAATGACTAACGTAATAAAGGAATTTAGCTTCTATAAAGACGTCTGAAAACAATACTTAAATCTGATTGAGGAATGGTTCGAAACGTCTAGGAGTTCCGATGCTCAACATCCTCCGAAACAGACCAAAAATCCTCCAAAACTTATTACATATCACGTTAGAACTGAGCAAAAAGCTGCCGCCCACTTTACTATATGCACTGGAAATATAGATGAATTCCAAAATGACTAACGCAATAAAGGAATTTAGCTTCTATAAAGACGTCTGAAAACAATACTTAAATCTGATTGAGGAATGGTTCGAAACGTCCAGGAGTTCCGATGCTCAACATCCTCCGAAACAGACCAAAAATCCTCCAAAACGTATTACATAACATTCAAAAACTATAATAAACACTAATGATATCGGAAAAAGAGTTGATAAATCTTTTTATACAAACCTAGGAATGTCTAAGAACGTTGACAGAGTTCTGTAGAGAAAGCTAGAAACTCTGCTAACTGAAACGAAAGAAAATCTAATTGCATATTATGGACCTCCCAGGGTTAGTCTATAACCACGGCCTCCCAATCTCTTCAACACCCTACCCTCCCCCAAGACAAAAAAATGAAATGAATTAACCAAACGTTTTGTATCGTTAGACCCTTTAAATTACTTTCCCTTGAAAACATGAAACCTCATAGTAGAGAAAGGCTTAATACTCAAGGGAACGCACAACGGCTTAAAAGGGAGAAGACTAAAGGCTTGGACACATGATGTGACGTTACTTGCGACGTCGCGCGCAACAGTTTGCACGGGTGGACACACGGTGCGATTACCACGTTTCAAGCAACGTTGCAGGCAACATTGTCCGAACCCTAAAACCCAAAGCCAAGGGTCTATACACACAGAAAGATTCAACATCTGTACCTTTGTTCTTCGCATTTTTATCGAATGCAGACTTTGGTAAAACGATGTAGTTTTTGTCATGCATTGGTGTCCACTCGGCCCGTGACGTCATCTGATGATCGGTGTAGTTAGGGAACGTGACGTCACTTACTGGTGTCCCTGATATCAATGTTATGCCCATAACTAAAAAAAGATTAAATATTCCATATTATAGTTGTGATACTTCCCGCCCTCACTCAAGCAATAAATACCCCGGATGTGACGCAGTATTCTGGGCGATGATGAAACCCAGGCCTCATGAGAAAGATTACTTGATCATAATCTGTGTGCACTATCAGCAGAAACTACGTTTATAAGCATGATTCAATTCCATTGCAATGTCTAAGAAATTAGTACATTATGCGGACACAGGGAGCCCAATCCCGACATTCATACCGACAAAAAGATTACCCTTTTTAAAGAAGTGTGCTATTAAACTACAAAAGGATTCACAATAACAAGCGTGAGCCATCGCGGTCACTGGTCAGTTTACCTATGTTATCAGCAACATATTGTCTCGAGTGAATACCACTAGTTTTCAGTCCCCCAGCGGCTTGCAAACCGAAACCTTCCAACAAGGATATCAACAGAGATGTGATGTTGTCAGACTAAAGAGAGAGAAAAAAAGGAGTGTGTGTGTGAGAGAGAGAAGCAATTGAATGGGATAATACACTAAATTGGAAGCCGTGAGGAAGTAAAACCTGCTCCTCACTAGCGAAATTCACTAGTTTCACTGGGCACTTTGCATAAATACAATAGCTTGTTATCTTTCACTGCACATGAAAACTATTGTGTTCGTGCAAAGTGCCCCTCAAATTTGATGCAAATTAGCCAAAACGAAATGCTTTATGGGTCGTAAGAAAGCAGTCTATAAGTATAAGCAAACGCAGACTTATAGACCATTTTAGCTTGGTCGTAATGTTTTCCCATTTCATACCACGTGTCATTCCCTTTGGTATTGTTTCTTTGTTTTTTGGTAACGCTTGAGAAAATACGTTAATATGGATGAACCTCAAACAAAGAATCTTATTATCAGGGGAATGACATTACACCCAAGGTAAAAAGCTCTATTGCAGTTCTTTTCCAACAGGTGAGAAAAAATATTGCTAATGAGGAATGCCCAGCTGTGTGTGTTGCTTATGGTCATGCTTTTTAAATGTTGCCATAGAGAACTGAGCTGGAATGTAGTTAATATACAAACCTCTTGTAAATGAATCATCTCTTGTTTATTCTCGTTATCAAGAAGGTTACTTGCTGAGGATAAGAAGTT
>JAADYU020129105.1:0-11586 GCA_011763375.2 Heteractis magnifica | reverse complement strand
AAAGAAGAATAGAAGAATTGGAAGGCCAGGTCATAGTTTTCAACTCTTTTCTTTCGAATTCTTTCTTTTTTATTTGCTTGCTTGTTTTTCTTTCTGTCTGTCTGTCCATCCGCCTGGTTGCCTGCCTGCCTGACTGTACGTTAATAGAGTTTTTCTATTTGTAGGTATCAAAATTAAAAATAGAATTGGTGACGGAGACTAGGGCAAAGCAAAATGCAGAGGTACTTATTTTTTTATTATTACATCTTCAGACTAGTTTTCTAAAAAGGTTCATTTGTACGACGAAAATCTAAGTTTATGGACGAAATTAATAACCAAGCCAACATCATGTGTGGATTAATTGAGTTCAGTGAAAACTAACGAACTGATATGTCCTATGTTGATTTCAGAGAGAAATCGAAACCTTGAATATACAACTCGCTTCGTATCAGGTAAGTCACGATGTGTTACAGTCGTTCACTGTGATAGGTGTCTTAGAGTTTCTAAACTGGAATGAAAGTGGCAGCCATGTTGGATGATGAAGAAATAGAAAACGCGCGCGCGGCTACGCCTCGTGCTTCAATACTTCTCTCGTGTTCTGCCCATACCCAAGTGCTTTATAACTGCACACAGCACAGCGAGCAAGTTTTTCTATTTCACTAAGGTGGTTTGTAATAATTTTTAAGGGAATGAAGGTAGCGGCCATGTTGGATGATGTTCACTGTGTACAGTGATTCTACGATCATCCTTATGATAAACGCTTCAACCCACTGTCTTTTTTATTGATTCTAACGGTCATAGAACACGTTTCGTTTTAGGCTAAAGAAACAAATAGCCGTAACTCACTGAGCGATGACGAACTCGATGACATAGACCTCCCTGGTGAGTAAGTAAAATTGATGACATAGACCTCCCTGGTGAGTAAGTAAAATTGACGACATAGACCTCCCTGGTGAGCAAGTAAAGTCGATGACGTATCCGTCCGGGTCCAAGCCAAACATCATGGTTTTCCTCCAACAGGTTTTTTTCTTTTTCTTTTTTTAATTTTGGCCTCTTTCGCTTCTTGGTTACAGTGTGCTCACGATTCTGAAATTTTTCCTCGTCCAATTTTCAATTAAACTAAAACCGGAATTTTATGCGTTCGGCATGCTCCTTCTCGGTGTTTTCCACAATTCTTAAGATTTGCGCGCGCCAGCGAGGTCGGGGGACAAAAACATTGAAAACTGATCGTAGTTTTTGGGAAATACGTCTATCTAAACAAGAATAGGAAAAGTTAAAGTTCTTCGGATATTCTATTTGTTAAACCATTTGCATCCTTCTTTCGCATTTTAATCCACATTTGACAAAATGTTTTTTTTTTCCTGTTCATTTTCCAAAGTCTCCTTCATATACTTTGTCCCTTAGAGCAGATTTCGTATGACTGTAAAAAGCTCGCGGCACGAACACGGTCAAGGCACGGTTAAGGCACGGTTAAGGCACGGCAAGGTGAGTCAAAATTCTTGAAAACATCACGGTGGCGGCAAGGCACGCTTACGTCACTGACCATACCGCGAGCTTTTCACAGTCATACGAAATCTGCTCTACCAGACCCTGACCTCGCTTGCACGCGCTAAATCAAGAAGACTTATGGGCAACTCCGGGAAGGTGCATTGAGAAAAAACGTGATACTCTTCATCTAATTCCATTTCTTTTATAGGAGTTGATGGTTACCACAGTCCAAAAGCTGATAATAAAAATGTTAAAGGTTCGTAAGAAATATTCTCATTTATTAATCAAACAAATTTCGATACATCATAGAAAACCCTTTTTCAGTTCAGTTTTTAGTCTATTTCTTTACTGTGGTATGTATCAGTCAGAAATAGGCGTGCGAACATAGATGTAACTGATTTATAATCCTGCATTTGAGGTAATTAATAAAAAAGATTGAAAAACTACGGTACTGACTTACAGCACCTACACGGTATATGCAGTAACATTGAAATGGCTTCCCACCATCCAGTCGCAATGCGCAGTTATGGTTACAGTACGGTTACGAATTTGCCGTATCCTTCCCAGCTCTTACAGGCTCGGACACATGATGCGACGTTGCTTGCAACGGAAAATCGCACCGTGAGTCCACCCGTGCAACTATTGCGCGCGACGTCGCAGAAGTAGAAACGAGTTCTACTTTTTCGGGTGGACACTCTATTTCCCCGTTGCAAACAACGTCGCAGGGAACATCGCATCGTGTGTCCGAGCTTCAAACATCCGATTTATGTGTGTTGGGTTGTATACTTTCTCATTATTCTTGTTGCTCTGTTTAATATTGCAGAACCCAGTTCAAGAACATCATCACTTAATGATGAAATTTCGATGTTAAAAATACAAAATCAAACTCTTAGGGAACAGCTTAAGGTGAGATCACTGGTGGACACTTTCTTAAGGTTACTGGAAATCAGTAGCTCGTTGATAGAAACGTCTTTCAAGCTATTTTTAGAACAAATTTGCAGTCAATCACAATTCATAAATTGAACAAATCAGTACCCAGCTAGATTTTATGAAAAAGGGACGAGACATTATGAGGCAAGGGCGGCTTTTTAATGAGAGGAAATTGTAACTTTCGCTGCGCTGGTCATGTTGGGGGTCAGGTAAAAATGTAAGCAGAAAGGGGGGTCATGTAGATTTATAGACTGATTCCGGACCCCCCCCCCCAAAAAAATGCCTATGAACGGTCCCTAAGTAAGTCCTGATTTACGGGTAATGCATCTATAGACTGCGTCTCTAGCAAAGCTTTCCTGATAGGACATTATTCTGAACTCAGAGGCTCGTTTTGTTTGATCGACAGGAACACATAAGCAGGGAAATCAATCATAACGATTTTATAGATGAGTCTACTATACCACTGCCAGTATATCAACAACTCAAGGTGCTCATATGAAAACTAAACAGAGTATAGGGTCTTAGATTAGTGTTCATATGACTGTCAGTGAAAAACTCACGGTACAGACGTGATGGTGCCGTGTGAAAGCATTTTCACCGGCTGAATCACTTGCATGCTGATTGTATGTTGTTGTTGTCATTTGTTGTCACTGTTGCTGATAGATTCCTTTCTACGAGTAAAGACTTTGCAATAGCTTTATTCCAAAATCGATCTCTAATAGATGAGAAAAACAACTAAAATACTTTCAAATGAGATTTTGAAATGACGAAGACGCCTGCTAACGTCGGTTTCTTTCTTTCTTTTTTTCTTTTTTTTTTTTTTTTTTTTTTTTTTCTTCTTTCTTTTTTACCTCCAGGATTCCTCAGAAGAAGAAATCTTTAGTCTGTCGGAGCAAATAGAAGAGCTGAAGATAAAAAATGAAGAATTAGAGAGCAAGGTAGATGACATGAATGCGAATTCAAATTCAGTCCTTTCAAATACAGCTGTGGTTGGTTGCATGTAATACGTAATTACACATCTCTTGAAATGATCTCTTGAATTTTGTATAACGCTTTTCTCTTCCCTCAGCTATTAGAAACTGGTGAAAATTGTCGAAATTGCTTGGAAAGGCAGAAGAAAGAGGCCGAAAAGGCTTCTGCAGAAATGAGTCATAGAAGATATCTTGAATCTGAAGTACAAAGACTGAAAAAGAAACTTAAGGTAATGGAAAGTTTGTATGAAATGTTACAACATTTGTCTCCTTTTTTGCTCGTATTCTTCTTCTTACTCCTTCTGCCCCGGCTGTCCCTCAGTCCCCATTCCTGGCCTTTTCTAAAATAAATATTCCTTATTGACCCATGCCCTCTTACCTCTGCCCTGTAACTCTTTTACCCCTCGCTAACTCAACCCCTTCCATCTCCCTCAGTTTCTCTCCATTTTCATCTACTACTGTAACATTACTACATTTCATCTCCTTTTAATGCGATAGGAAAAAGAATCAGAATTCAAAGCTACTATCAGTTTATATCGACTTCACCTTTTAAGTTCTGTCCAGGTGAGAAGATACGACCAAACAAAAAGAAAATGGTCGCTAGATATTTAATTAATATCCATGTATATTGTATGTTTGAACTTGTTTTATTAGTTTGGATTTTACGTTCTAATGCGCCTTTTTGTTGTTTTTTGTTTCTTTGTTTCTTTATTTTGGTAGGTTTCTTTGTCTGTCTGTCTGTCTGTCTGTCTGTCTGTCTGTTCATCTCGATTCACGCATGCATTGCTGCGCAGGGTTTTGGGCCAGGGGACGCATCCCCTTCCAATCCCCTCGCGCCGCTAAGCGGACAAATCACTCTACATCTATACTCGTATTGCCGTCTGTCATCATTTTCGTTGTGTTATCCTTTTTACAGGGAGAACTAGACTCTGAGGTGAACGAAGCACTTCAAATGATTATCAATCTTCGAGCAAGCGAACAATTCTGCTGACTACTTTTTGCGGCATCATTTAGTAATATCATGATCATACCATAAAAACCTTGTCAACAGAGTTTTTACATTTACGTAATGGGGAGGGGTGAGAAGCGGCTGTGCACAAACTATATCAAAATATTCAATAATATATTATACCTTGCTTTAAAATGTTTTTAATAAAAAGTAGTTATTAATCATTTTGAATAAAAAGTCTCAATGGCACTTATGGAAATTAGTTCTGCCTTTCCCGGGACAAAATTTGGAGATCTTTTCGACAAATGGCTCCAGGAAATGCCTACGCCGTTTATCATTATCTGAGCCTCTTCCTCCTTATATCCTTGCCTGGAGTTGCTCACCCTAATTAATGACCTTCACCTTAGCTTGGATGACCACGCAAAATGGCGATTCCATCTCTCCACTCTTTCCCTACCTGCATCGGAGGGACTAAAGAACCAAGAGACTCTGGCGGTGAACATCCTCATTGTCAGGCCTTAATTTAATGGGAGCGAGTCGAGTCCTCTTATGATTATCATTCGTTCAAAAGCGATGAAATATAGATCGGAATGAAATCTGGATTACGACGTAGTATAAGGTTTTGCATTTCAAATCCCTGTATTCCTTTTTCGGCACGGCAAGGAAGAGGACAAACAAGGACGCATAGGAAAATCTGATGGGTTACCTGTGGTCTCAGTACGCCCAGGCCACTACAAATCACGTGGTACACGTGAAAAATTACCATAAACATGGCGGATGACTGGGAGGTGGAGCCGATGAGAAGAACCCCAAAATAATAGCAATTTTCTACCCAAACAGGCCACCTAACACAACCTAAAATAAGGCTGAAAGCAAGCCTATTTATCCAACTTCGATCTGAAATATGTCTGGGGACCACACGCCGAGTTTTAGCGACGAAGATGAAGAAGAAGGATTGGACACTTCGGTTCCAAATGTGCCTTCAATGCAAGAGTATCTTTCCAAATGGACCAACTACTTACACGGATGGCAAGAAAGATGGGTCGTTTTAAAAGAAGGCACTTTATCGTATTATAAATCCGAGTTCGACACTGCGTTTGGTTGTCGGGGTTCTATCAGCTTAGCTAAAGCAAATATAGAGGTAAGCTTTGAGAATCCGCACCGTGTACGTGAACTGTCTGAACGATGACTCAATATGTTTGCGTCTTTTAATATACTTTTCGAATTTATTTATCATTATAAATACGCTTAAATCCATTTATCCAGCTTTATATATATTGTTTACAAATATTAGCTCTAATATTCCATGTATTACAAAATTTATCGAATATTTAAGTTAAATTCAAGCGCTGTTTCTTTTCTGAGTTCATAATGTAGCAATTTCGATGAAATTTTTTCAAAACAATTCCAAATGAGCTTCAAAACAGATGTCGTCTTTACGTTGATAGCTCGATATTTAACTTCTGTTTTACAAATATTGAGAACATTGAGCTACACTACTTATTACAGAAATTTGATATCCTTTTTTAAGTGTTTTTACATAAGTTTTATATCATCCTTACAATATTAGTTTACAAAAATAACAAGTTCAGAAAACCTAAATTTTTATTTCGTTTGGTATTGTCTCTTCACAGTAACACGTTAAATATATTTTTGTGAAGATCGTTTTAAATGTTGAATTATCACTAATTTTTAAATCAAAAACAACTGTTTTTCTCGAAAATTTCTGCCCCTTTTTTGATTTTTTGTGAAAATTGTTTTTGGGATAATCTTGAAATTCTGATTTGGAATAGTCAGTCCTGTGAATTTTTCAGCTATTAAGTTACTTTGGCTTAAAATCTAAAAGTTAAAGACCATTAAAATGATTTTTAGCTTTATTGATAAATATCTACATAAACTGTAAGTTGAGGCATCTCTGTAAAGCTTTAATTTTGCCTAGTACATATATGTCATAGGATAGGACTTTCAATTAGCTTAGAAATACAAAGATGTTCAAAATATTTTAATATTTGATGCTTTTTTGCTTGGCAAGCAGGTCAGGATTTCATAAAAGCTCAATGATTGGTTCTGTTGGCAGTTTAAGTGATACATGTACTTCAGTCAATGCCCAATTTAATTTATTGAACAATATTTCAAAAATCTCAAATACACTCAAATGATTGAGTATATGCTGTAAAAATATATTTCAGCTAGTCAAACATAATTGATTGGTAATTGTATATTGTCTTCATACCAGGTGTGAATTCAAAAGAAGCCAAAATTATGAGTTTGACATCATAATGATATTACAATAGAAAGTAAAAAAAATTCAAAATTTAAACTGAGATTGGAAGAGTGATAAAAAATTTCATGACTGTTTTTTTTTTTTCAGAATCATGAGTATGATGATTGTCGCTTTGACGTCAGTGTTAATGACTGTATGTACTACCTAAGAGCAAAAGATCCAGAGTCCAGACAGAAATGGGTTGATGCCCTGGAAGCAATAAAGGTAACAGATAATAAGAAAAGAAATCTGACCATATATAGCATATCATACATATATAGCAAAGGAAAATAAAAATCAGTGTTAAAGGAAAGGTTTTGGTACTAGAAATACTGGAATCTCAAAAAGATAATTCTGAGGTGTTATTTTGTCTTTACCTTGGTGTAAGAACCTGATAATGACATTGCTAAAGCCAAAGCAATGTGATTATTCAAGCTTAACCTAACCTCACAATAGAACAGAAAATAGACAGTTGATTTCAGTGGGAATTTAAACTTCTAAATTGAATTGAAATTATTTCACAGTGATGGATATTACATACTTTTACAAATATTTTGTCAATTCTCTAATTTGATTGCAGCTATGACATGATGTCACATGCTCCTCAAGAACATGATTCCATTTGATCTTGAATTCTTCCCACAAGGATAATAAACGTCATCACTGTTCTCATTCATTTTTCAGGCAGCAGAGTCTGGCTATGGGTCAGAGACAAGCCTCAGGAAAGGTGGTTCCATGCTTTCATTGTCTTCTGTTACCAGCCTCGGAACAACTTCCACTTCCTCTTTCAAGGTATGAAAATTAAAATCAATGAAGACAACAAGCAATTGTATTTAGCATATTGTGCAAACATTTACTGTAATTGGCTGCCATGTTTTTTTGATTAACCAGCATGCAATATCAAGCATAAACTCATCTATAGTGTTACTCCAACAAAATCTGTTTTGTGTGTTGTTGTATGTCCCTTTGTTATTTCAACAGAAGACCAGAGGTTTAAGAGAGAAGTTGTTGGAGCTTGAAACCTTTAAAGACATAGTTGGTCGACAGATCGATACACTGCAATCATATTTTGATGCATGTTCTGAAGTGATGAATGGCCTGCAAATGGACAATATGGACCTTAGAGAGAATGATGAAATGTTTGGAAGCAGTGAAGCATGTAAATATAGATAATTCCTTTGTGAAGTAGTGCACCTGTTTTCATTCTACATGTAGAGCAATTTTTGTATGAGTGGGAAACATATAGCACTGACTTGCTGTAACACTGAAATGGCTTCCCATTGTTTTCAGATGTATCCTCCAATCACTACATTTAGTTACCAGTATGGTAAAGTGTGGTACTGCTACAGTATGGCTATAAAGTCACCTAACTGTTTCCCTCTTATACAAAATTCACTCTAAGATGCTGTTACCAATTACTGGGCAAAGTAACAGTACTTAAGCTTCTATATCAGGAGATAGTTGTTGTGAAAACTGTGGCTTGTTTATTACTCTGCATAGACCAAAATCATGTTTTAAGATCAGATGTTCTTTTTGTTCCAGTGGACCATGATGCAGATGATGAAATGGATGAACTATCAAAGACACCTACTCCATCATCTGTAGCAGAGAAACTCAGCCAAAAAGGCAAAGTTAACAGTACCCTTGAGTCCTTAGCACGGGGAATTGATTTTCGAGGGGAAGCAATAACCTTCAAGGCTACCACAGCAGGCATATTAGCTACTCTAGCTCATTGCATCGACATCATGACTAAAAGAGAGGATTACTGGCATAGAAGACTAGACAAGGTAAAATAATCATATCTCATGAAGGTAATGGTAGAATGATTTCATACTCCAGTCTCACCCTCTGGAAGTTTGATAAAGAAAATGTCTGAATGTCCTCTTTTCTGGAATATACATGTACCACCCTTTGGGAAGGTATTGGTTTCTTCACCTAAGTTCTCATAATGCAGAACTTATTGTTGCCCATAAGGTTTCAACAAATGTGTAACTTGGACTGACAAAATGGCAACACACTTAAGATTTCTAAAATCTGATATACATTTTAAAATAAATGGAATAAAGCTTTATAATGCACTGTATATATTGAATGAGTGTTGGAAATCACATGCGTTACAACCTTCATTTTTCTATTTTCAAAACAGGAAATTGAAAAGCGCAAAAAGGCAGAAGAAGCTGCAAAAAATGCTTTGGCTTCTGCAAGAAAGCAGGCGTTCATTGGAGGACCAGATTTTGAGGTTAGTCTACTGTTAACATTAAATGGTTAAAACCTGCTCATGCTAGTGTACTGGCAAGAATTGTATAGCTCAAGTGTAAATCACACACAACATGTGATATCATTTTTCTCATAAAATTCAGCATGGCATTTCCTTGTCTGCCATTAAATTTACCTATAGAATCTATATATTTATTTTCCAAGATTCCATTAATTGGCACAACTAAAACCCTGAGGTTTCAGTAATTTATGAGTTAGAGGGCTCTCTTGAGAAAAGATCCTATATTTGTAAATAAGACGTTTAATAAGTTAATAGCATTTATTGAAGTTTATTTTGGATTTTAGTTAATTACTGAAGCTTCTGATCCACTAATAGATGAAGTACTTAGAAGTAAATTGCCGATAGCTTACTATATCTATTCAAACATTTGAATACCATTACACAATAGTGTTAGTCCAGCCATACCTTTCTTTTTCTTAGTAATATCAGAAAGCTTAATGAACGAACAGTCATATCACCATAAACTCTGCTGATTATTACTAATATGTAATATATACACTATGAGTAGTGATGCTGTATCTGATATACAAGCTCAAGCTGCAGGCGAGAGATTGTAGATCAGATACAGCATCACCACTCATTGTATATTGCTTATGATATGTCTAGGTTAGCTAGATCGTGTTTTACTAAAATTTTGAACATGCATGTGAATTTGGGTGAGAAAATCAGCTTTAAAGTTTATGCAAATCAGGATGATTCTGTATAAGATATACAAGCTCCTCCACACTTATGATTTTCTATTGTTTTTGCCTCATTAATTATTCATGAGTATTATAATCATTAATAATATTTTAAAGGAGGGACCTCATTGTGCCCTGAATGAAGAAGAATTCTATGATGCCATGGAAATGGGCCTTGAAAAACAAGAAGAGCAAGATGAAATAGTAAGTGCTAAAATTCATGGAGTTAGATAAAAGAGTGACATCAGAACAAGTCAGTCGTTTCACACCACCATGTTTGATTTTGCATGAAGCCTCTCACCATTTTCAAGAACTTAGAAATGGCCTATTACTGTAATTCTGTAGCCAAAAGCTCAACTTTCTCGCTCTAAAGACCTTCCTAAAGTCACTTGAATAGCCATAAAAGAATGATATAAATTTGAGGTGGACGAAGACAAAATACAGCAAATGTATTTGTTTGTCTACTCCATCTTTGACTTTAAGCCATTGTTTTGTGATCATTCAATACAGGGAAGGTGTATTGTCATAAGATATATTTTTATATTTTGTTTTCCCAATTAGGAGAGCAAAAAAAGGATGTGCACAGTTGATATTCCTGAGCCACCAACAACAATAAAAGACCCTCACCACCGCTTGACGAATGAGGTCAGTGTTCAGGCCTGTTGCTAGGACCTCCAAAGAGGGGGTTCGTTTTTCTGCCAATCTCAGTTATTGCAACAGCAGATCAGTGAACACAGGGAAAAAGTGCGGCCTCGATTTCATGACCTTATCGCACACCTGCGATGAGATCCTCAGTTTGAGGCCAATTTTTATTTGTTCATTAAAAAATAAATAAAAACCTTACTCTTTAATACCTTTTATGAGCATATGATTGCACTGTTACATTTTTATGCATCCAGCTTTTCTTGTAGAAATTTTATGAATAAAAGGGGTAAAGAGGAGGGGGAGAGGGGTTCGTTCGAACCAATGAACCACCCCTAGCGACGGGCATGGTGTTATTACATGATCTTGTACTTGTCTGAACTTACTCAAATGAACTTGAATCAGCAGGTCCTAGTTAATGTTGAACTTGATGTTATCATAACTTTGAAGTAATAATTTCTCAACTTGGATTTTTGTGGTTATCCAGGCCTGGGGATTTGTTACAGTTAATTTCACATAGCTTTGCCCATGCTGGTTGCGAAGTTCATTGGGAAATTCCAAAGTACGTTATGAAGTTCACAAGTTAGTTGGCAATTAGCCAGTCTACTTGCAAACTTCAAAACAAAGTTCCCAACTAGTCAGGCACGGACGTTCAGAAATATCGTCTTTACTGGACTAAACTACAAAATATTCTAATTTTATTGATCTCAGTTGATTAGAAATTCTTATAAGCATCAAATATTTTCTTCATACTCCATGTTATTTGGTGAAAGGGCAAAGTTCTGACCTTCCACAGTAGGCAAGTTGGAAACTTTGTTTTGAAGTTCTTAAGTAGACTGGCTAAATGCCAACTAACTTGCAAACTACGTTATGTACTTCAGAACTTCCCAACGAACTTTGCAACCCACATGGGCAAAGTTATGTGAAATTAACTGTAACAAATCTTATGATTGGAAAATGTACTTATAAAGTAGTAAATTGAAATTCCTTTTTTTTTTGTTTGTCTTGATTTGTTGTTCACACTATGGCAATTGTTTTTTGACTAGAAAAGTCATCATTCAAGTTCAGTAGTATAGCAAGACTGTTATGAGTGTACATTTGTATTAGAAAACTTAGACATTTTTATGAGCATTGTATAACAAATATCTTTTTTCACAACTCAACTCAGGTACAAGCTAAAGTTCAGGAAAATCTCTCCATAATCAAAGAGTGTGTTGATGAGAACTGGTATCTGGTACATGAAGATGGTGAAATGAAGGTAAAAGAGTAAAACATTTTAAGATCATCATATCCATCAATAAGATAAATAGAGAATAATACATGGGCGCACGGAGATATGGAATTTATCTTCGAGTGTTCAATTTGATATCTCACGAGTGAGCGCAGCGAACGAGTGAGATATCAAA